>SKCR01034809.1:0-173575 GCA_019454045.1 Zanthoxylum bungeanum | reverse complement strand
TTGGAGTAAGCAGCTGATCTGAACTTCTTAATGCCACCGTGAGGTCGACGGTCTTCAATGTTGTAATCGAGAGGAGCTTTGTAGCATTAGGATTTACTACTGCTAGACTTATTCTTGTTAGGGTTGGTGCTCAGAGTGCCAATCCGGATCGTATTAATGTCTGATTCATAAATACAAGTAATTATTAATGTCTGCTTCGTAGCATTAGGTAGCACCCTTGTCTTTTATGTTGGACAATTATGACCCATAGCGTCACTACTTGTACAAATCAAGGTGTTGTTGTACAAATTAACTATGTGACAAAGAGATTGCACTCTTATCATTTGTGATTAGATCACCTAGATATATAAATGATAAGAGGTCCATATGATTTATTCCTGGACTGAGAATGATATGAGACAGTATCAGTCCACGAAGGATAAATCATTAAATATCCCTAGTCAGAGTATTATCGAGATTGGGCATCGATAAATACGTAAAAGACTAGTATTGCACTTGTGCGTGTTGTGAGGGCACAACAGCATAGTTCTCGTATATTTGGGTATAGGATACTCATGCAAGTGTAATAGGAGGTTGTGTTTTACCGATGTTACGGGAAACAGCTTTGCTCTGGATAGACCCATTCGGAATTCCATTGGTAGTATGATTATGTGTCTATGGAAATCCGAAATCAGGGTAGGTGTATTTGGTCTTAACCTGAGACTTGCACCGCTAATACTTGCGACAATCAATATAATTTGGTTGAGGTCGTCCAGGGCTTTAACAGGTTCTATGTACGACAATACTGGGTATATTGAGAATCGTAGTGTGTTGGGTGTGATGTCAAGACGGAAGTGTCAATCCAGTCATATGGAGATGATGGTCACGTAGGATACGGTATTGGTTCTCTTAAGTACTGCAGTCATCGGGATAATATGACTAGGTCATAGTTATCCGATATAGAGACTAGTTACCAGAGATCTGACATGTGCTTCGTACGGGGCAGACATGATTCCAGCCCCAGGCCTAGCACATGATCATCTGATACTGGATCGAAATACGCAATACCACGTATACTACGCCTGATAAATATCGTTTATTCATGTAAGCATGTTTCTGGAGAATTGGGTAGGCATGGCGCTTTGCTAGAAGCCAACCTTGTCTTGTGAATCGGTGTAAACGTAGTACGAGGTACTTACGTGTTCGGATAGTCCAACGACCCGATTTACTGCCAACATATCCGGAGATCTCATGGGTCACTTCCCGAAGATTCACCGATGACGTATGACTCGCACTTTAATTAACTGGGATTAATTTAATGAGAGAAAATTAATATGGGATTATATACGGAGATATTTTATCTGGGATAAAATATCAATCAAAGAGATAGAACGATTAATTTGGAATTAATTTATAAAATAATATATTTGATATATTATACGAAATTGGATTTCGACGCGGAATTAAAATTAGATTTTAATTCGGGCGAACGAGTTAATTTAGAATTAATTCGTCAGCGACGAGAATAGTGATTTCGCATTTCGAATTCGAGTACGGCACGCAAGTCAAATCAAGCGTCAAATCATTAGTCACATCAAGCGTCAAATCACATGTCACTTTGAGTGATGTGACATTTGATTGATTGATGTGAGTTGATGTGTATTGATTGACAAGCATTTAATGTTTTCTTTTTGAAATTAAAAAGTGTAAATGGTTTATTAATTTTGGAAAATATATAAACCTATTACAACTTTTTTATTTCCTTCTCTCTCCCTTTTACAGTATTAGGTTTTTGGAGCCAAAAGCTTCTCTTCCTCTCTCTCGGTCTTGGACCAATTTTTCCTCTGTTTTTCTGGTTTTGACCGAGCAAAAATTGGAGAAGCAAATGATTTTGTTGCAAGATCTAAGTGCTAGCACACTCATGGAGGAATACAAAGGTGATATGGCAGTGTTTTCATGAGCAAGGAATCACCTTGTGAAGCTTGGAGCTTGGAGCTTCCATGGAGGATCACCCATGGCCGTTTCTTGGAGGAGGAAGACAAGCCACTGCCGAGCAGTCCACCATTTGCGCAGCCCACTACCGAGCATGGAGAGAGCAGTTCGGTTTTGTCTTCGTAGCATCATAACCGATCAATGTGAGTTTTTCCGCACCTCATTTGATGTGTATTCATACCTTTTCATGCTTTATTTATGATCTTGGAAAGCTTATAGCAAACCAACAATGGTATCTTGAGCCTTTGATTGCATGAAATTGATTTTAGGGCTAAAATTGGGTAAAACGAATTTGGGCATGATTTAATGAAATTGGATGAATTGGTAATCTTAAATATTGTTTAATTGATGATTGATTGGATCAATTTGATGAAAAAATGTTTGGAACAATTTTCCCCAATTTTGGAGGCTTGGCCGAAAATTTGGAACCCTAAATTGTCTTGGATTTTTGATTTTTTGATCATTGGATGTGTTAGAAATCATTAGGGGATATTGATTTAATGTTTAATTTGGTTCAATTGGATTGAATTTGATTTGGGCATAATTTTCCCCCTTTAGCCGAGACATATAAGCATGTATATTGGGTTTGATTTTGATCAAAATGTGTTGGACACTAATTGATGATGATAAGCATGATTAATTGGACAAATTTGGTGTTTTGGAAATATTGATTTGGGTAATTAATAATGCTATACACTTTGGTTAATTAGAATGTGAAATTTGGAATTTTATATTTTAATTAATTGGGCTTAAAATTGGATTTGGGCTCTTAAAGTTGTTATTGGGCTTGTTGGGCTTTGTTGTACAAAGTTGGGTTTAGGCAAAATTGGTTGGATCCAATTGGGCCCAAAACCGCATCCAAAAGGCCCAAATGCGACTTAATGAACCTTTAAAGTTTAATTGGGCCTAAATTGATTTCTGGGCTTTTGGGGTAACTCCCGGATTGGATTTTGGTTATTCGGTTTGACCCGAGTTTACCAAAAGTCCACGCCTTAAAGAAATTAATTAAAAGCCCATTGGACTTTAATTAAATTAATATTGGATATTAATCGGGCTTAGAGACCCGTAACGATTAAATTTGGAATTTAAGTCGTAAATGTTTATTTAAAAAGTGTAATATTTAATTTGGAATTAAATAGTGAATTAGAATTAAATGCTTATTAAATTGGATTTAATTATGTAATTTAATTTAATTCGAGGATTCGTACTTTAAGTACTTATTCGCAAAAACGAGTTTGACTCGAACAAAATCAAATCGTTGTTTGAACATTGGATGATCACTAATTATCAGATTAATTAATTTGATTAGATTGATTGATAACATGCTTGTGTGAATACATGGTTGCGATGCATGAATAATGTATATCGGATGGATATTAGATGGGTGGGGCAATTTTGGAAATTGTAATAAATTTGATTTATTAATTGGACCTGCGAGTCCAGCCTTATCACCTCTTATTTCTTTGTATTCTCTTCTCACCTATTCCCCTCAATGTAAATGAGGTTTCTTTAGAAGTGTAGTGTAACGGGTAGAAGTAAATACATGTGCTAGCTGGAGAGAGAAAGAGAGAGATTTGATCTAGGATCAATGTATAGTATCCATCCGCATATCATTATTATTTTTCATATGCGCTTTATTATGTATTTAGAATGCATGCTTAATGGTGTATGATGATGAGACCTTAACAAAGATAATAAATTGGTTGCCAATTTGCACTCGAAAAACCCTCAAACAATATTAAGCGTCTTTCCTTCCATTGAGTGATTCTCACTCAAGTTCCGAGACGGCAGTGGTTTCTTGGCTAAAGTTAAGGCCTTTGTCTGTCGAGGATGTGTTTGAATCACGAAGGCTTTGTTCCATTTCAGTGTCTTGTCCAAGTTGTGGTTTGTTGGCCAAAGTCAAGACCACTTCTTGTCCATCGACATTGATTACGAAGCTTTCCATGGTCAATGGGTCGCGCTTGACTGGGATCACTAAGTTTGTTGTGCCAAAGCCAAAGCTTAGTTGATTCAGAGGAAAAAGGTTAGGTAATACATTGGATGTATTGGCATATATAAGATATATGTTTCGGACTTGGATGTCCCCCTACCGGATCTAGGAATTGGATTGGATCCAATCGATCTTAGAGATCTACCTAGTTAATTATCATACAATTTGTTGGCCAAAGTCAAGATTGTGTGATATTTAACGGGATCCTAGCCCACTAGGAAACACGGTTTCCCAAGTACTCAACAGAGGGTTAGAGGCTTGCCGAAAAATAGTGGGAGGCAAGAATTGAATTTGCAATATTCGTTCAATTACTCGCCATACGCGCTCAAACAAATATCATTCGTCGATATAAATTAATAAATTAGTTGGACTAATATTTAATTGTTGTTTTAATTAAAACAGTTGGACTGTATTATAGTTAATTATATAATTGGATTATAGTAATCAATGTATTTGAATTAATTAATTTCAAATTACAGTTGATTTTATAATTGGATTATAGTAATCAATGTAATTGAGGTTAATTAATTTAAATTATATTTGATTGTATAGTTGGACTATAATAATCATTATAATATATAGTACCACAAATCGTTGATTAAATAGTTTGACTATTAAAATCAAGATTAAAATGAAAGATTGACGTTTAATACATAATCCTAGGGAAAATGTATTTAAATGGTTTAATTTTCAAATTGGGAATAAAGTTTCAGGATGGTCCTGGAAACTAATAAGTTACATTATTTGATAAAATAACATATTAGGCCTAAGCCTGGAGTTAAGCAAATAAGTGGAACATGATATTTGGAATATTCATGTAATGATAACTTTAGTGCTTAATCCATTATACTTGTCATATAGACTCCTTAATTTCTTTATCAGAACTAAGGATTAGATTCTTAAAGTATGATATTGAAATTGAAGGATCTTCATAAATCTATACTTAGATTTTAGAAGTAAATATTGCATTAATAATTCTTGGAGAATTAATGACTATTCTCAAGGAGGCAAAGTCAAAGTTTGCAATAAGGCAAGTAGCGCAAGGCGCACCTTACTTCGATATTCTAGAAACCCGAGGCTTGGCCAAAGGCTTCTGGAATTGGAAAAGGACAAAGGCAAAATCATTATAGTCTTCTGGGAAGATATAGGACATATCCCAAGAAGGAATTGAAGACGAGGCAAGGCTCTGACTTCAAATATGTTTGTCATAATTATGTTCACTACTAGTATTAAAATTAGATTTAAATACTTAGTGTGGTACATAAATATATATTGATGTTTAGAATCTGTTTTGAACAGGATACGGACTTCAATAGAGATTAATCTGCGAATCGGAAACGGGACGAAAGTCACTGTTTTGACCGTAGATACCTAAGTTTAAGAACTACCCTTTGGGTATGTACGTAAATTAGGATACTGTTATAATGTAACTAGTTTGACTAGGAACATTATCTTTATATCAGTGTTTAATCCGTTGCGGATTGAACCTTTATATTTTAGAACACTAAAGTGTTTTGTTATATAAAGATGATATTAAGATAAACACATTAGATATGAACAACATAATTTATATTTAGAATATAAATAAATCTCACACGTATAACATGATAAACAAATAGCTCAAACTGATTTGATCAGGTTGAAACTTAAAGTGGCAATGTTTTCTGGGACACATTAAACAAGAATCGTATATCCGCACTTTTAAAGAGCGGGTACCAGGACTGATTTGATTCCAATCAAATAAAGTCTACGAATCTAGTTTATTGGGCAAAATGCCTAATACACTATTTACTTGGTAAAAGTGCAAATGCCACCGATCTGATAGCCCTAGTTCATAGTGAAGCAAGTGAGCCCATGTCTAGCTAGGCTAGATGTGGATATGAATGTTTCATGACATATACGGATGTGGCATTGCGTAATGGTTATGTGTTTCTTTTGAAGAACACAAATCGGAAACTTTTAAAGTTTCGACACGAAATAGACGAACAGATCGGCTGAAGTGTTATACCATCACGGTAAGACCGTAATGGAAAATGCTTAAGCAATAAGTTTCTTAAATACTTGAAAGAGTATAGTATTCTCTCAAATGAGGACTCCTCCCGGAACACGTCCATTTGACGGTGTGTCCGAACTGAGTAGCCGAATTTTGTTGGACATGATAAGGTTAATCATGAGTCGCTCTGAGCTACCATTTCCTTCAACGAATAAGCATTAACAGTGCAGAACTTATTTAGAATAAGGTTCCATAGTTATCCGATATATAGACTAGTTACCAGAAATCTGACATGTGCTTCGTACGGGGCAGACACGATTCCAGCCCCGGGCCTAGCACGTGATCATCCGATACTAGATCGAAATATGCAATACCACGTATACTACGCCTTATATAGATTGCTTATTCCTGTAAGCATGTTTCTGGAGAATTGGGTAGGCATGGCGCTTTGCTAGAAGCCAACCTTGTCTTGTGAATCGGTGTAAATGTAGTACGAGGTACTTACGTGTTCGGATAGTCTGACGACCCGATTTACTGCCAGCATATCCGGAGATCTCATGGGTCGCTTCCCGAAGATTCACTGATGACGTATGACTCGCACTTTAATTAATCTGGGATTAATTCAATGAGAGAGAAAATTAATATGAGATTAATTACGGAGATATTTTATCTGGGAGAAAATATTAATCAATAAAAAAATATATTTGATTTATTATACGAAATTGGATTTCGACGCGGAATTAAAATTAGATTTTAATTCGGGCGAACGACTTAATTTAGAATTAATTCGTTAGCGATGTGAATAGTGATTTCGCTAGGCGTAATCATTTAATTACGTCACAACGGAAAATTCATTAATTTGGAATTAGCGAACCCGAGCCCGTGATTGTTTGCAAACGCATTCGCATTTCGAATTCGAGTACGGCACGCAAGTCAAATCAAGCGTCAAATCATTAGTCACATCAAACGTCAAATCACATGTCACTTTGAGTGATGTGAC
The DNA here is from genome assembly GCA_019454045.1 of Zanthoxylum bungeanum. Taxonomy (NCBI): domain Eukaryota; kingdom Viridiplantae; phylum Streptophyta; class Magnoliopsida; order Sapindales; family Rutaceae; genus Zanthoxylum; species Zanthoxylum bungeanum. Next base: position 166,621 of record SKCR01034809.1, on the reverse strand, counting down.
ATTTGATTGATTGATGTGAGTTGATGTGTATTGATTGACAAGCATTTAATGTTTGCTTTTTGAAATTAAAAAGTGTAAATGGTTTATTAATTTTGGAAAATATATAAACCTATTACAACTTTTTTATTTCCCTCTCTCTCCCTTTTACGGTATTAGGTTTTTGGAGCCAAAAGTTTCTCTTCCTCTCTCTCGGTCTTGGACCAATTTTTCTGGTTTTGACCGAGCAAAAATTGGAGAAGCAAATGATTTTGTTGCAAGATCTAAGTGCTAGCACACTCATGGAGGAATACAAAGGTGATAGGGCAGTGTTTTCATGAGCAAGGAATCACCTTGTGAAGCTTGGAGCTTGGAGCTTCCATGGAGGATCACCCATGGTCGTTTCTTGAAGGAGGAAGACAAGCCACTGCCGAGCAGTCCACCATTTGCGCAGCCCACTGCCGAGCATGGAGAGAGCAGTTCGGTTTTGTCTTCGTAGCATCATGACCGATCAATGTGAGTTTTTCCGCACCTCATTTGATGTGTATTCATACCTTTTCATGCTTTATTTATGATCTTGGGAAGCTTAGAGCAAACCAACATTTTATACGCTTATTTGATCTAATTGTGATTAGTAATCTGATTACGATTGGATTGAAACTGAATCTGGTTCAGTGATACGTGTATGTTAGAGAAAGACCCTAGGATTTACAGTATAGTACGCAGTTACAACGTAGTTTGTAATTGACATTGGGAAGCACACTATTAGATGTATATCCTTAAATAAAGTTCCTGGTCAAGATTTGCTAACACGGGTCGGTTAGTAAAATCCGCTGAGACCAGTACATATCGTATATCATGACTTGGTCCGATGGTTTATCCCAGTGAACCATGAGTCTCAGGAGACTCGTATAGACATGTAGGTGTTTATTTGATAAGACATTGAACGACTCACTGAAGGTTTCCTCAAAGATGGTACACCAACGTCAATAGGAACCTTCTCGAGTTGAGCGAGCATAGTGGTCCTTCGACTTGAGATACCACTGTGGATATATGAGCTATCCTCCACACTTTGATGACAGTCACGTTATATCTATTCATGATCAGACCTCCGCCTGTTCGTTGGGTGTGGACTGATGCTCATGATATCCAGTGCGTATCAAGATAGGATCCGTCAGTCCTATGTATATGGCATAGGCATCCTCACGTGTTTATGATCTAGTAAATCCATGGTCATGGTATAACTTCAGAAATCAGTTCCGAGTGTTATTTAAAGATCGTAAATTGAAAGTCGATTGTATTATACTAAACGAGTTTGACGTTTTCATCTATACCCCAGGTATAATATGGATAACCTATGACGGATGGATTATACGTATGCAATGACCTCGGCTTGTATGGTTTAGCGAGATTATCTGTGGTCGTCATAATCCATGAGTGGGTGGATTATGGACACAAAATTAGATTTCGTGACGGATAAACCTAAACTTAGAGAGTCCCACAATATGAAGTGTACTCGTTGAGCATTTGGGCAACTCAATATGAATAATATGGATTATTCATAATACTTCACCGGATTAAATGAGTTAATTCGGATCGTTTAATCGGTTAAATTATAACACATGCATTATGGGTTTTTGTCCGATAATAATTATTGTGTATTTGTATTTGATATATAATACGATTATATACAATTAATTATTCGTCAAATGAGATTTTGACACATGCCATAAATATATGTTTTTTTTATTTATTGTAAATAAAATACATATATGTTTTTTGATTAATTATTTAATCATTTAATTGTTAAATAATTAAATAATTGATATTTTAATATCTTATCCAATTATCATAATTAGTATGGTAAATGGCAAGATATTATTGGAGCAAATGGCATGCATTCATTAAGCTTTATATATGTCAAATTTTGATTTGATAATATAAAGTTTTCATTTGATTTAATTTGTTTAAAATTGAAAAAAAGATAAAAATGCCCCCTTATCACCCAATTTCGTCCATCACTTTATTTAAATGAGAAAATTATTTTCTCTCTCTTTTTGTCTTCCTCCATGGCCGATTGTTTCCAAATAAAAACCCTTAAAATTATTTTCAAGAAACAACAAAGAAAGTGAAGGAAAAAATCAAAATAGGCTTAAGGAAACTTGGATCTTTAAGGTAATCTTCCATATCCTTGAGCTTTAAAAATTAGTTTCTTGTTCTTGATTTATTAGAATGGTTCTAGGGATTCTTTACTTCTTAAATTTGGGACTTTTGGCTTTGGAGGATGAATTGGAAGTGGTTGAGGCATGTGTGAAGTAGATTAAGGAACTAATTAGTGTAATTTATTTCCAGTTTATTCAAATTGTTGTTGGACAATAAGTTACCATTATAGAGTTATTAATCCACTCTTTGATAGCCCAGAATTGTTCTAGAGTTGTTCATATGTGGTGGGACTCATTTGGTGATGGATTAATTAGATCAATCTTTGTAAAAATTGGATTAAAGTATGATTTTTGGGCCAATTTCGTTTTCTGCTCAGACTTGGAAAAGTTTCTGTTTTAGGGATGAAATTTTTTGTCTTTTGAATGTTTTGGATGTGTTTTGGGAGTTGGCACAATTTCCGAAAAGTGTTTCCGACTTAAAATAAGTGAAAACAGCAAAAAATTGCGTTACCGGTTGGATTTTGAGCCAACCGGGTGACGGTTATGAAAACAGGGATTCCATCACTGTTTGGGCAGCCCATGAAATTCCCCGACACTATTGGAGCTGACCTGGGCATTTTCCATAAGTGTCGGGTAGTCGGTTCGGTCAAAAACACGTTTTAGGCTATTTTGCCGAAAAACGGTTTTCTTAAAGGTTTCGCGAGTTCTCAAATTATTTATGTCAATATTTGATATTGAATAAATAGGTTTAGGTGAAATATGAATACATTATTCATATTAAATATTGAATAATTTATTCGGTATTTTTTGAAAAAGTTTTAAAATACGATTTCACCCGATCCCGCATTCCGCTGCTCCCCATCACCCAAAACCCCAACAAAAATGGTATTAGAGCAGGTCTGATATTTCATCCATTACATTATTCATGCTTGATATTTGATATATAATCGAATTTTAATGTTCATACATGCTAGGAATCTAGATATGTTTCTTAACTGTTCAGTTCTACGCTAACGAAAATGTAACCGAAATTTAATTGTTAAATTAAGTTATATTTTCTATAGGTAGAATTGAATTGTTTAGAAAATGATTTAGATTAAAATTCTGCATTAGATGTAGATTAAAACTTCCATAGGAAAATCCCTGCTTAGAAATATGGTTGTAAAGTATCGTGTATTAGATACATGTTTCTTGGTCCGTCTTGTCAATACGGTTTATGGGTAACTTTCTATGGCTGTATCCGAGATCGTGCCAAAGCAGTATGGGTGTAGTTGATAGAATTTTATCCATGCCGGTTGTATATTGATACTAGATAAATTCAAGTGAAAGTGGAAATCATGAACGTGCCAAAGCTGTCAGGGCTACATCGGTAGCTTGAGTTTGTCATTGGCAAGTGAAGCCTTGATACGCCTCCATGTGAACGTGCCAAAGCTATCACAGTGAGAAATGGTCAGGACCAAAACCAAGAGTCATTGGTGAGTGATTGACAAAGAGTTGTCTACTTAATGAATATACGTAGGCGAGAACGTGCCAAAGCTGTGAGTCGAAATATATTCATGGGATCCTACTCTCACTATGGAATTTGATTTAATTATTGAATTCCCGTTGTTCGTTGGGGATTACGATATTACGTAAAGTAGTGGGAGATATTACTGGGTTAAAAATCCATAACCTAAGAAGTGTGTAATTTTATGGAATTTACTGCATTCGTTTTCCTTTTATTCTATATTGTTTATAGATTTATACTTCTAATCCACTACATAGTATATTACTTGAATATATTTTATGTCTTTACTTATGGTTGCATAGTTCTAGAATAGGTTCTAGAAAGACAGTAGACTTAGATATTGTTAGATTAGTTTAAACCATCGGGAAATGTTGTTCCGATTTCCTTGAAAATCAAGATGGTTTGTGACTTAGTTTCTAATAGGTAATCTAAGTGGATATCTGGTTTAGGATATAATTTTCTAGAGAGAATAGTTTCTTATGTAGTAAGAATTGACTTGAATAGTTTATGTCTTGAGATTCTTCACTAGCGTTAAGAAAACCTTTTTAGTATTGTTTGTCTTATAATGACGTTTCTTAACTTTAGTGACTTTTAGAAGCCACGTGTCTAACACAGTTTACTAATCAATTATTTATAATTGTTGTGAATAATTGAACGCAAATTATAAAACTTAAGAAAATAGATACGTATAGTTATGTATAGAGAATATTGATTCTCACAATACGAATGTTTAATAACTGTTTTGATATTTGACATCAGAACTTGAGACTATTGGATAATTACTTGTTCTTTATAAATAGTGGTTAAATATTTTAAAGCGACTAGTAGTGTCATTAATGAAAGATAAGCATTAAGAAAATATTCGGTAGAATAAAAGACTTAGAACTGTGCATTATGAGGTTTTATCATAAAAGCATTAGATGCTTATTCAGTATGGTAAATGGTGGTCTGATATGAGTTCACACCACATATCATTATCCATTTAATGAATATTGTATTCAGGTTGTGATTAAATCTCATTTAACCGATGACTGTCATTGGATCACAGATTTATTAAACTGATACATTGGATGTATGTAGTTTAATGAATTAGAAATTGCCTTAGATAGTTTTCTTGCTTCATAACTCAGTTAATGAATTGTCATGACTTAGTTATGTGTTTCTAATAGAGAAAATATTGAACGTCTTTAATTGTTCAAGAACTGTCAATATGTTACTATTGAAACTCGGATAGAATATTTTGAATAGTTCAAAGATATTTTATCTGTAGTGTCGAAAACTGTATCTTTAAAAATTCATTGCGCGTCTTTGAATTGTTCAAAGATGTTTGATTTGATCAAACAAATGAATTTAAGGCAATTAGTTCTATAGTTATTTAATGAATGTGATTCTTACTCAGTATTAAAATTCCGCGATTCCGTTGTGATGGAATTGGTCAGTGGGAGTTATCGAATCTTATATGATTTGATTCGTTGCTATTGAGTGTTACCGAATTGGTTTTCAATACTTTTGGGGTTATGCTCCATTAACATTATTTCGTCCCTTTTAATTTAGGTTCCATTCAATTCTACAGTTATATATATATATATATATATATATATATATATATAGGTAGAAAATTCGAATCTTGAAAAGTTTGAGATTTGAATCTTTCTTTTATATAATGGTTATATAATTGAAAGTACTTGTGCCTCTGGGGTACGAGTGATAGGTTTATCATTTATTTTATTTAATGGAATATTGTATTCTATTTGATAGAATATTTTTTCTATGATCCCGAGTAATTAAATTGTTTCGTTACTTGGTTGTTGGCATTGGATGTTGACGATTGTATAAAGGACTTGACTTAGTGAAGTCAAATGTGAGAATGATAAACTATAATGGAATTACATAATTAATAAGATGAAAAGACCTTTAGAAAACTGCCGTATAAGTTTAATAGGAAGTCATAATCATTTACAAAATATTTGATACTTAATGGTTATGTTGTTTTCTTATTGAAGAAAATTATCCTATAACTTATAGTGGGAGGGATATTTGATATCGATTCCGGAAGTTAACATTAAACCATAGATCTGAGATTGTTCATAGCTTACTATGATCAAGTTTTGAACTTTATAGAGCTTTCGTTATGAATTGTTTATAAAATGTGCAAATTATTTGAGCAGTAAAAGCGAAGTGAGCTTGATAAAGGTTTGACCTTTATAGTATGACAGTGAGAAAGGTTATTCTCAATAGTCTATTGTAGATTCGGAGAAAACTTATCTCTAGTCACATTGATTGGACAATTAAGGATCTGTTGGTTAATGTTGATATTAAACTGCATTTTGGCTAAAGAATGTAAAGTGGCGTTCTTGAGTGTTTTCTTTGAATGAGATATCTGTCGTGATTTCTTAGTTTGAAGAGTTCATTCTAGAATGGCCCTAGAGTTTGTATTCTTCCAAGATCACCATTTGATATTCTAACTTATAGAGCCTATTGTAGACTCAGATAAGCTTTCCGGAAATCCATGTTCTCTATTTTTTATATCAGTCATATTGTCTGCTTTTATCGAAGTATAGAGAATACGTATTTGTCAGTAGGGTCAGTGGGAGAGTACAAATTTCTTTCTAGTATTATATATCCTAAGTCTTCTTTTCTCCGTGGTAGCAATGGGAGTAGTCTCTGTTATATTTGATATAAATTTTTATATTAGATATATAATCGAGAGACTTGTGAGATACTCCTATTAGTCGCGCATTAGATATGATCTAATAAAGGACACAGTAAGACTATCTGTATGACAGTTAGTATAACTGTTTGACAGTTAACGTGTCTTTAGTATATATATATAGTATTCATCTTTTGTAAATGATGATACCTTTGTCGAAAGTGGGATTGATTAGAATGTTTGGTCAATCTCATGCATCATAGGATGATGGTGTATTGAATATTGTATTGTGTGCGATTATCGATATTAATTTAATCGTAATTTTTACGAGTTATTTTGATATGGTGTTGACCATATGATGGTTCTAGAAACATGTTCTTTGTGATCTTTGAGATATTAAGAACGAGTTTCTTACTCATTGAGAATTTAGTCAGCAACCATAAGGTCAGAATAGTTTTGATACTAATTATGACACTAGATGGTCTATATCATATAAAGTCAGAAAAGATGCAGTGGGAGTGTCACTATTGATTTTACTAAATTAGTGGAGTCAGTTGCAACTTATAAAGTATTGACTTATGAAGTTGTATAGTGACCTCAATGATTGGAAGTGATGATATTAGTATAGTGTTTGCAGTTATCTTATGATATTTGGATTTGATTTCTAAATACATAGATAACTTAACAGCTATAGTACAATACTGATATAGCGTCTGAGTCATATTGATGTGGAACTTGGATTCTGCAAAATATGAATGATGCTAGTTAAGGAAAATGGTTGGGTTTGTTGGACAGACTCGATTTGTTAAAACAGGCTTACTTGTTGATGCCTACCTCTTGAGTGCTGGTGAGCTCTTGAGGTCATGAGTATATGATATACATTGAAGATGTGTATAGGGTACCATGGATTGGCACTAGATCAAGTGAGAGAAATTGTTAGGGTTGGTGCTCAGAGTGTCAATCCGGATCGTATTTATGACCGATTCATAAATACGAGCAATTATATTTTCCATAAATATTACTAATTTAACGGTAGCACCCTTGTCTTTTATACACTTATTCGATCTAATTACGATTAGTAATCTGATTACGATTGGATCGAAACTGAATCTGGTTCAGTGATACATGTATATTAGACAAAGACCCTAGGATTTACAGTATAGTGCGCAGTTATAACGTAGTTTGTAATTGACATTGGGAAGCACACTATTAGTTGTATATCCTTAAATAAAGTTCATGGTCAAGATTTGCTAACACGGGTCGGATAGTAAAATCCGCTGAGACCAGTACATGTCGTATATCGTGACTTGGTCCGATGGTTTATCCCAGTGAACCATGAATCTCGGGAGACTCGTATAGACATGTAGGTGTTTATTGCGTGTGGACTGATCCTCATGATATCCAGTGCGTATCAAGATATGATCTGTCAGTCCTGTGTACAGGGCATAGGCATCATCACATGTTTATGATCTAGTAAATCCATGGTCGTGGTATAACTTCGGAAATCAGTTCCGAGTGTTATTTAGAGATCGTAAATTGAAAGTCGATTGTATTATACCGAACAGGTTTGACGTTTTCATTTATACCCCAGATACAATACGGATAGCCTGTGACGGAGGGATTATACGTATGCAATGACCTCGACTTGTATGATTTAGCGAGATTATCCATGGTCGTCATAATCCATGAGTGGGTGGATTATGGACACGAAATTAGATTTCGTGACGGATAAACCTAAACTTAGAGAGTCCCACAATATGAAGTGTACTCGTTGAGCACTTGGGCAACTCAATATGAATAATATGGATTATTCATAATACTTCACCGGATTAAATGAGTTAATTCAGATCGTTTAATCGGTTAAACGATAACACATGCATTATGGGTTTTTGTCCGATAATAATTATTATGTATTTGTATTTGATATATAATACGATTATATACAAGTTAATTATTCGTCAAATGAGATTTTGACACATGCCATAAATATATGTATTTGTTATTTATTGTAAATAAAATACATATATGTTTTTTGATTAATTATTTAATCATTTAATTGTTAAATAATTAAATAATTGATATTTTAATATCTGATCCAATTTATCATAATTAGTATGGTAAATGGCAAGATATTATTGGAGCAAATGGCATGCATTCATTAAGCTTTATATATGTCAAATTTTGATTTGATAATATAAAGTTTTCATTTGTTTTAATTTGTTTAAAATTGAAAAAAAGACAAAAATGCCCCCTTATCACCCAATTTCGTCCATCACTTTATTTAAATGAGAAAATTATTTTCTCTCTCTTGTTGTCTTCCTCCATGGCTGATTGTTTCCAAAGAAAAACCCTTAAAATTGTTTTCAAGAAACAACAAAGAAAGTGAATGAAAAATCAAGATAGGCTTAAGGAAACTTGGATCTTTAAGGTAATCTTCCTTATCCTTTAGCTTTGAAAATTAGTTTATTGTTCTTGATTTATTAGAATGGTTCTAGGGATTCTTTACTTCTTAAATTTGGGATTTTGGCTTTGGAGGATGAATTGGAAGTGGTTGAGGCATGTGTGAAGTACATTAAGGAACTAATTAGTGTAATTTGTTTCCAATTTATTCAAATTATTGTTGGACAATAAGTTACCATTATAGAGTTATTAATCCACTCTTTTATAGCCCAGAATTGTTTTAGAGTTGTTCATATGTGGTGGGACTCATTTGGTGATGGATTAATTAGATTAATCTTTGTAAAAATTGGATTAAAGTATGATTTTTAGGCCAATTTCATTTTCTGCTAAGACCTGGAAAAGTTTCTGTTTTGGGGATGAAATTGTTGTCTTTTGAATGTTTTGGATGTGTTTTGGGAGTTGGCACAATTTCCGGAAAGGGTTTCCGACTTGAAATAAGCGAAAACGGCGTTACCGGGTGGATTTTGAGCCAACCGGGTAACGACTGTGAAAACAATGATTCTGTCACTGTTTGGGCAGCCCTTGAACTGTCCCGACACTATTGGAGCTGACCTGGGCAGTTTCCATAAGTGTCGGGTAGTCGGTTCGGTCAAAAACGTGTTTCATGCTATTTTGCGAAAAAAACGGTTTTCGTGAAAGTTTCGCGAGTTCTCAACTTATTTATGTCAATATTTGATATTGAATAAATAGATTTATGTGAAATATGAATAAATTATTCATATTAAATATTGAATAATTTATTCGGTATTTTTTAAAAAAAATTAAAATACGATTTCGCCCGAACCCGCCTTCCGCTGCGCCCCATCACCCAAAACCCCAACAATTCTTACCACCTTTTTACTCCATTAGATCATTCAGCCTTTTTTTTTTCTGATAATAAACGAAAACAAACCCCAATAAACCAAGAAGCAACAATTCCTCGGAATCAGATGCCAAAAGAAAAACCCTAAAAATGAAAAATTGAGATAGAATTTCAAAGATCCTTTTTTTTATTTATTAAGTTTTGATTTTGATGTGTGCTTTCACTCTATTTTTCTCTCCCTCTCGATCCCTCTTCTCTCTTCTGTTTTCTTTTCTTTCAGCCTGTGCGTGTAAATCACCTGTGTGTGTTATGTGAAACACATGTGTGTATGTGCTTTCCACGTGTGGGTGTGTAGAATTATCTAGGATTGTCTTTATTTTTATTTTTTTTACTTTCTAGTTTGAAGATTTACAATTTCACCCTTCAAATTAATTAATGTAAACTTATAATTAATTTCATGAAAAAGTTCCCATTTTACTGAAAATAAACCCCGCGCTCGGATGCGGTCTCACACGCGAAAAATAAAATTCACGCTAATACTTTAAAATAACCCGAGATGTTACATAAATAAATATGATTGATTCTTCTAAAATAACAGTGTATGTGCCTGCTTTTTCCAGGATATTTCGATCATTTCATGACCTGGAATTTTTACATACTTTTTCAATCAGGAAAATTAGATCTTCTCTGGCCACATTCAATTATTGTTTTTAAAATCGAATCAGATTGATTGGTTGAATTGATTAAATTGGAAACTGATCAGAAGTTTAGGTCGGTTATGTTAGCGGTTGTAACATCCCCGATCTGGGAGATGTTACCGGCAGGGGATAGTAGTATTACCCTACACTGACTTCCTAACTGTATTCTAAGCTATTAAGAATGCAATGTCATGTATGGGGACTATAATGTTGGGTTTTCTAGGTCAAACCAAGATCAATTAAGCAAGAAATCATGTGAATACAACAAAGTAAGAATGCGGAAAAGACTCAATTTGATCGGATTTTGGATGCGTTGAACACAAAAAGTTTGCTCCTTGAAGTTTTGGCCAAGCCCCTTTGAAGTTCATCTCCAAGCTCCAAGCTTTGAGTGATGAGATTCCAAGCTCATTGATAGGTTTCCCTAACACCTTGATATGATTCCTTGAATGTGCTAGCAAGATAAGAAAGAAAAATAATTTTCCTTTCCTTATGTTGAAGCTCACGGCAATGAGCTTATTGAGAGAGAGAGAGAGTCAAATTTTTTTTTTTTTCTAAAACCCTAATCCAAAAAAGTCTCTCAACATTTGGTATATGTTTTTCCAAAAAACATAAAGCAAAATGGAGGGAAAATTTGGCATTCAATGCCTCAATCTACTCCCATCATGAATAGTGATTGGTTGTCAATCACAAAAAGGTGACATGACTTCCATCACTAAAGTGACAGGCGATGTGACTTGCGATGTGACTTGTGGGACCCACTTTAATTCAAAATCTGAGTGGGCTCGTAAACACACATGGGCTCGAGTTCGCTAATTCCGAATTAACGAATTTTCTGTTGCGACGTAATTAAATTAAATCAAATTTAATTAAATAATTATGCATAGTAAAATTACTATTCACGTCGCTCGCGAATTAATTCTAAATTAATTCGTTTGCCCGAATTAAAATCCAATTTTAATTCCGCGTCGAAATCTAATTTCGTTTAATATATCGAATATATTATTTTATCGATTAATTCCAAATTAATCGTTCTCTCTCTTCAAATAGTATTTTATCCCAGATAAAATCTCTCTGCAATTAATCCTAGATTAATTATGTTCGAATCATACGTCATCGGTGAATCTTTGGGAAGCGACCCATGAGATCCCTGGATATGTTGACAGTAAATCAGGTCGTCGGACTATCCGAACACGTACGTACCTCGTACTACGTTTTTACCGATTTAGGAGACATGGTTGGCTTCTAGCAAAGCACCGTGCCTACCCAATTCTCCAGAAATATTCTTAAAGGAATATATAATCTATGTCAGGCATAGTATACATAGTATTGCGTATAGCGATCCTATATCTGATGTCAAATGCAAGGCCTGGGGCTGGAATTGTGTCTGCCCCGTACGAAGCATATATCAGATTTCTGGTAACTAGTCTCTATAATCGGATAAGCATGACCTAGTCATATAATCCCGATGACTGCAGTACATAAGAGTACTAGTTCCGTATCCTACGTGATCATCATCTCCATATGTCTGAAGTGATACTTCCATCTTGACATCACACTCAATACACTACGATTCTCAATATACCCAGAAGAGGAGTACACGGAACCTGTTAAAGCCCCGAACGACCAAAACCAAAGTATATTGATTGTCGCAAGTATTAGCGATGTAAGTCTCAGGTTAAGACCAAATACACATACCCTGATTCGGACTTCCATAGACACATAGTCATATACTACCAATGAAATTCTGAGGGGTCTATCCAGAGCGAAGCTGTTTCCGTACCATCGGTAAACACAACCTCCTATCACACTTGCATAAGTATCCAATACTTAAATATATGAGAACTATGTCGTTATGCTCCCACAACGCGCAGAAGTGCAATACTAGTCTATTCCGCATTATCGATGTCCAATCTCATTAATACTACGACTAGGGATATTTTAATGATTAAACCTTATTGGATTATATTGTCTTATATCTTATTAATCCGGAACTAATCATATGGACTTTTATCATTTATATATCCCGGTAATCCAATTACAAATGATAAAAGAGCAATTTCCTTTGTCACATAGTTAATTTGTACAACAACACCGTGTTCTGTACAAATAGTGATGCTATGGGTCATAATTGTCCAACAATCTCCCACTTGGCCTATAGCCAATCACTCAAGTTTCCTACACCTGAACTATGTACGGGTCGCTCAAATTTCTGTTGAGAAACAGATTTCGTCAGCGGATTTGCATGGTTATCATCTGATGCGATTTATTTGATCATCACATCGCCATGATGTATGATCCGACAAATCAGATGAAATAATTGAAGTATATATTTGGATCGTTGATGAGACCATTAATTCTTTAGCCTATGCTATAGCCTAGCTCAGTTGCTAACAGAACTACATCTAATCTAATTAGGATTATAATAGATCCAAATCGCTTCTATTGCTGCCTCAGCTGCAGCAATATTCCGTTTTTTTTTCGGCAACAGTATCTTGCTTGGAAGATTTCCAGCTCACTGTTCTGTTATTCAAACTATATAGTACCCTTATTACGACTTATAGTCGTTATTATCGGTTTGGAAACTTGCAGTAGTGAAATTAGTCACTTCAAGTTTTCCTTCTCCATGGTTTAAGAAAGCATCCTTAGTTCATCTAAGATACTTAAGGATGTTCTTAACATCAATCCAGTGACTATCACTTGGATTGGCCTGATTGTGACTTCATATGCTCAAAGCATATGAGACACCAGGTCGCGTACATATATTTCAATGTACGAGTTCTCGGAGAGTGCCAACAACTTTTAGATCTATCCCAATAAATCCTTATTCAAATAATAAAGGTTGTCTCTCCCAAGTAGTCTACAGAGGATTTTCATGAAAGCCATCTTTCACCGATTGTATTATGGGAATATCATTTCCAAGAAATGATATATCATCATTATATAGGACAATTACTATCGATGCACTCACACTAACCTTCTTATATACACAAGAATCATTTTCGTTTTGAATTAAATCATATACCATTATGATTACATCAAAATGTTGGTTCCAAGAACGCAATGCTTGCTTCAATCCATAAATGGATCGAATTAACCGGAAAACCTTGTTTGTATGTTTTGGTATGACAAAATCGTCAGGATGTTGTAAACATCCTCCAAAAGGTTTCCGTTTAAGGAAAGCGGTTTTGACGTTCTGCTGCTATATTTCATAAATGAAACATGCAGTATTAACAAGCATTATCCAAATGGATTTAATGTTGGGGTTTTTAGGGGGTGAATCCGGTATACGCAGCGGAAGCGGTGAAAATCCGATTTTCAGATTTCAAAACTTTTTCTCGGATTAATTAAATAAACATATTTATTTAATATTCCAATAATCAAATTATGAAATAAAATTCAAATGAATCATATTCAAGTGAATTTACCAAAATACCATTGCTTTGTATTTTTGTCCATTTTAGTCCGAAATTGATCTAATCAATTTTGAATGATTCTAAATCATTTCTAAGATGAACTTAGCATGTTCAAAACATCAAAACACCAAAGCAACCAAAATCCCCAATTTTTAACTTCAAAGCCGTGAGCACCATTAGGGTGCCATTGGTGCACTTTGTCATTTCATGCATCAAAACACATCAAGATGTAATCCAATGAACATGAAACTTATATGCATCATATACACATCCAAATAAACAACATATATGAAAACCCCCAATTTGGAATTGGTCATGAACCCTAATTTTTCAATTTCCTCAAATTGGACAAATTAGACCAAATAGTTTAAATCAATTACTTTAATCATCATTCTTCCATCCAATCCAAGTCTCAACACAATGAAACAACTCAAGATCAAATCTAGGTCATTTAAAAGTGGGTCAATAACTCTAGATTAGCAACATGGTTTCAAAAAACCTTAAAAGAAAGTTTACAACTACAATAGTCACAACCTTCCTTCACCATACATGCTCAACACTTCTATCAAACTTCCATCAACAAAAACCAAAGAAATAAAGAAAGAAATAATCTAAGAACATCACATGTTGAAGCCTAGAACCTAAAGAACAATTTCCTCTCTAATAGCAAGTTTGAAAAACTTACTAAAATTCCAAGCTTTCTTTGATTTATCTTTCTTTTCTCAAGCTTTCCTTAGTTTCTTCAATGGAGTTTCTTTTGTTTAAAGTGTATTAGGTTAAGTGTAAAGTGAAATGAAAATCAATATATACTTGTAACAAAAGTGCCTTGGCCGAAATTCACCTTAGCATTTACATGTTTTGTAATTTCAATTTCATTTCAAATTTATGTAATCAACTTGCATAAATATCTTAATACAACTTTATTAGATATTTATTTAAGTCAACAAAAGCAACTAACATCATTTACTTAAATATCCTAACATAAGATATTTATATTTTAATTAATTTAATCATTTAACAATTAAATAATTAATTAATTAATCAGATACAAATATATTAATATATGTATAATATTTACATTAAATATTAAAAACATATATTCATTTAGGATAAAAGTCAAATAACTCATTTTGACTATTTATTAATGTGTATTTAAATTAATCAAGTATTAAATGTAAATACACAATAATTAGGCAAATGACTATCTAGTCCTTTTAGCACGTATCTTGCGTTTAACCTTTAAACGACTTTATAAATAATCAATATTATTTATTAATGTTGCTCTAGTGCTCTACGAGTATGTTTCATTATTGAGACTCTCTAGATTCAGGTATATCCGTCACGAAATCTAATTTCGTGTCCATAATCTATCCACCCGTAGATTATGACGATCACGGATAATCTAGCTGAACCATACAGGTCGAGGTCATGGCAAATGTATAATTCCTCTGTCACAGGTATCCGGATAAATCCCAGAGATATAGATGTAAACGTCAAATCTCTATCGGGATTATCCAGTCGACTATTCCATTAGCAATCTCAAAAGAATGTTTAGAACTAGCTTCTAAACTTTACCACGGGCCCATGGTTTTATCTGATTGCTAATCATATGGACTACCTATGCTCTGATACACAGAACTGACGGATCCTATCTTGATACATATAGGACACCCTGAGGATCTGTCTACACCCAACGAACAGGCGGAGGTCTGATCTAAATAGATCGATGACGTGACTGCCGTCTAAGTGTAGAAGATGTCTCATGTGCCCACAATGGCATCTCAAGTCTAAGAATCACAAGTGCTACTCAACCCAAGAAGATTCTTATTGAAGCTGGTGTACCATCCATTAAGAATCTTCGGTGAGTCGTTCAGTGTTTATCCGCTATAAACACTTACACGTCTATACTAGTCTCCAAGACTAATGGTTCATTGAGAAACCATTGGAATCATATATTCCAGTATACGACATGTACCGGTCTCAACGGGTTTACTATACTGACCAAGTAGTGTAAACCTTGACCAGGAACTGTCTGAGAATGACAACGTCATGATACCACTCAATGTCCGTTGCGACGCTTTTGCAACTGTATCATGACTAATCATTCTAGGTTCATTACGTCTTTACCATATAGAAAGATTATATTATAGAAACTGCATATATTATTCATAATAATAATGGTTTACAGAAGTATTTAACAGAAATACAACCGAGAATTGGCGCTCTGAGCACCAACCCCAACAAAATCTCCCACTTGCTCTAGTGCCAATATCGATTGTATCTAATACCCATCGACTCCACGTGTTTATCAAACAGCTTCGGAGGTATGGCCTTCGTCAGCGGGTCTGCTACATTATCTTCACTCGGTACCTTGCACACGACAATATCCCCTCGCGACACGATCTCTCGAATGATGTGGTACTTGCGTTCCACATGCTTCGACTTCTGATGCGCCCTCGGTTCCTTTGCTTGCGCAATGGCTCCAGTATTATCACAGTATAACGGAATTGCATTCTCGATACTTGGGACAACTCCCATTATGTGATAAAGTTTTTTATCCACACAGCCTCTTTTGCAGCTTTAGAAGCTGCAATATATTCCGCCTCAGTGGTGGAATCAGCTGTCGATCCCTGTTTGAACTCTTCCAACAAACTGCACCTCCGTTAAGGGTAAAGACAAATCCAGATGTAGACTTTCTATCATCGGGATCCAATTGGAAATCGGAGTCTGTATACCCATTAACCTGCAGTTCGTTTCCTCCATAAACTATTAACTTATCCTTAGTACCTTTAAGATACTTTAGGATATGTTTAATGGCCATCCAATGGTCATTACCTGGATTGGACTGATATCGACTAGTTACGCTAACAGCGAAACTGATATCAGGCCTCGTACATAACATGGCATACATTATGCTACCCAAACATGAAGCATAAGGTTGGTTAGACATTCTAACCTTCTCATCTTCTGTTTGTGGACACATCTTCTTGGAAAGATGAATCCCATGTCTGAATGGTATGTTTGCTGTCTTACAGTTACCAAAGCTATACCGTTCCAAGATCTTATCTACGTACGTTGATTGGGATAACCCAATCAGCCTCATTTGTCTATCTCTATAGAGTTTTATCCCTAAAACATAGGAAGCTTCTCCCAGGTCGTTCATGGAGAAATTCTTACAGAGGTATGCTTTGACGCTTTGCAACATACCTAAATCATTCCCAATGATCAGGATGTCATCAACATATAGGACTAAAAATACGACCATGCTCCCACTGGCCTTCTGATACACACAGGATTCTTCCGAATCTTGAGAAAACCAGACGATCTAATAATCTCATCGAATCGAAGATTCCAACTTCATGAAGCTTGTTTAAGTCCATAAATGGACTTCTTAAGCTTACATACCATCCCGAGGTTTCACTGGATGTGAAACCTTCCGGCTGTTCCATATAGATTTCTTCATCAAGAATCCATTTAGAAAAGCCGTTTTGACATCCATTTGCCAAATCTCGTAGTCATGATACGCAGCTATAGAAAGCAAAATCTGGATAGACTTAAGCATTGCTACCGGCGGAAAAGTTTCATCGTAGTCGACGCCAAGTCGCTGTGTGTAACCGTTTGCTACCAGTCGGGCCTTGTAAGTTTCAACCTTACCGTCAGGCCCACGCTTCCTCTTGTAAACCCATTTACAACCGATAGGAACAATTCCTTCGGGAAGCGGAATCAAGTCCCAAACTTGATTTTCATGCATTGAGTCTATCTCGGATTTCATGGCACTTTGCCATTTCACGGAGTCGATGTCCAACATCGATTCTCTATAGGTGAAAGGATCTGTCTCTTCAACTAAGAGAACATTCAGACTCTTTCTTGTATCAAATACAAGCGTTCAGGAGGTCTAGATACCCTTTCCGACCTACGAGTGTGTGTGTTGAAGGTCCTTCATCTACTTGAACTTCAGGTCCTCCGTTGGCTCGTTGTTTTCAGGTTGGACTTCATCAAGCTCAACCTATCTATGATTACCACCTTCTGACAAAAATTCTACTTCTAGAAATTTTGCGAAGCGAGCTACGAAATATTTCGATGCTCGGTATCATAGAACAGATATCCCCTCGTATTCGAAGGATATCCAACAAACCTAAACTTTTGCCCTCGAGGCGAAAGCTTATCTTGCTGAGTCACCCTGACATAGGCAGGACAACCCCAAACCTTAATATAATTAAGATTTGGTCTCCTACCGAACCATATCTGATACGGTGTCGTAGGAACAGCCTTTGAAGGAATCTTATTTAAAAGATGTGCGGCTGTTAAGAAGAGAGTAACCCCATAAGTAATAGGGCAAATCTGTGAAACTCAACATCGATCGGACCATATCCAATAAAGTCTGATTTCTCATTTCAGATACACCATTGTGCTGTGGTGTACCTGGAGGAGTATATTGAGCGAGAATCCCATTCTCCTTCATATAATCCATGAACTCACCACTCATATATTCACCGCCTCGATCTGATCGAAGGCATTTAATATATTTACCAGTTTGTTTTTCTACTTCATTTCGGAACTCTTTGAACTTTTCAAAGGTTTCCGATTTATGTCGCATCAAATAACATAACCGTACCGTGATAAATCATCGGTAAAGGTAACGAAGTAGTACGAATAACCACTGTGAGCAGTTTGACTTAGTGGACCACATACATCAGAATGTACGAGTTCCAGTAAGTTAGTGGCGCGGTGTCCAACACCAGAAAATGGGGCTTTGGTCATCTTACCCTAAATACAGGATTCACAAGTTGGATATGATTCGATAGTAAGATCTGATATCAAACCATTCCTAACCAATTGGTAAGGCGTTTAACGCCAATGTGACTAAGTCTCATATGCCAAAGTTCAGTATTATTATTACAGGTAAACTACGTTTATTAACTCCAGTATTTAATATATTTTTGAAGCTTGCAATGTATAATGACCATGCTGGTTTGGACAACAAAGGATCTGAATATTATTTTTATCATATAAATACAAAGAACTATTCTTAATATTAATACAAAAGCCTTCTGTATCTAATACAAAAAGTGATATAATATTAGCGACACATCCCGGTACAAAATGACAGTCATATAACAAAAGTGTCTCATTCGGCAATGAGATCTCGCATACTCCCACTGCAACTGCATCCAACGAGTCTCCACTCCCGAATCGCAACTGCATCTCTCCAGGCTTCAGTTTCCTACTTTCCTTCAGCACCTGCAACGAATTGCAAATGTGAATGGGACAAGCAGAATCTAAAATCCAGCTGGATGTAACGGCTTCACAAGCCAAAGATAAATCAATAACTGGAAAAATAAAAGTACCTGATGTAGAAGCTCTGTCTCTCCTCACTTGGGCAATGTAATCAGGACAGTTCCTTTTCCAGTGCCCGAACTTTGCCGCAGTGGTGGCATTTGTCTTCAGAAGCCCTTTTGGGCTTTGCAATCTTCGCCTGTTGTTGAGGACCAAAAGCCTTCTTCTTCTTCTTGCCTTTCTTGTTCTTTCCCTTGGACCATCCTTGGGAAGAAGCCGAAAGAGAAGTAGTTCTAGGAGGGCGGTCGGTACTCCCTTCTTAAGGTCCTCTTCTGCCGTGCGAACCTCCTATGTAGCTCCTGGTAGGTACAGACAGTCCCGTGCATGTTGTAAGTACATCACGAACTGGCGAAATGAAGCTGGTAGTGAACCAAGAATGACACTCCTACCGAGAATGTCATTCAAGATGAGATTATGTTGCCTCAAGCTGGTAGTGAACCAAATTTTTACGTCCGATATATCTTAACATCATTCCCAATTAGTAAATATCATCGACATACAACATGGATAACCACCTTACTATCAATGATGCGCTTATCAGAACTGATTGGATTGGTAATTTGGTGTTTTGGAATCTAGAGTTGTTCATGTGTGGTGTGACTCAATTGGTGTTGAGATTATTGATTTAGTCTTGAAAAAATAGATTTAAAGCATGTTTATTTGGCATTTCGGTTTGCTTATCAGATTATGTAAAACTGGAAATTATGGGATATTTTTTATGTCTTACGAATGTAATGGATGTGTTTGGGAGTTGGCATAATTTCCGGAAAGTATTTCCGACTTGAAATAAGCGAAAATAGCCAAAAACGGCGTTACCGGGTGGATTTTGAGCCAACCGGCGACGGCTGTCCAAACAGTAAATCCGTCACTGTTCGGGCAGCCCATGAACTTCCTCGACACTATTGAAACTGACCTGGGTAGTTTCCATAAGTGTCGGGTGGTCGGTTAGGTCAAAAACACGTTTTAGGCCATTTTGCGGAAAAATGGCTTTCGTAAAAGTTTCACGACGTTTCAACACTATTTATTTAATATTTGATATTGAATAAATAGGTTTAGGTGAAATATGAATACATTATTTATATGAGATCTTGAATAATTTATTCGGTATTTTGAAAAAGTTTTAAAATACAATTTCCCCTGAACCCGCGCTTCTGCTGCGCTCCATCGCCCAAAACCCCAACACCTGTCGGGCGGGGGTAACTACAATTTGAACTTAATCTTAATGAATTCAGGTAACTTGGTTGACATAGACATATGATTAATTAGTTACACTGGGTATTTGCATCCGACCATCGATAGAGGCTTTGCAGAATTTCGTTGTTCCAGGTTAGTAGACCAATATATTACACCAACGTAAAATAACCACTTCATATTTAAAAGATATTGGAAAGATTCACAATCCTAGATAGTTTCTTATATTGAATTTTCCTAAACCTACTTTCGCGCCATTTTATTTACTTTTTTTAAAAAATTAAATTCATCATCCAATCAATCAATCAATTAGATACTCGTAAACATTTAACTTCATAAATTAATAGCTTAGGTATGAAGTCATCGTGTGATCGATACTTTTGATACTACTAAACGATACATGCACTTGCGTTATACGCGTGAGAAAACGCGGTCAATGAATATGTACTATTTTCGAATTGAGCCTAAGTTATGGCATAACATTTATGTTGGGATATTATTGTATAAATGTATACATGATTTAAAAAAAAAAATCTTAAGACATAATTTATTCAAAATAACCCGCGTATTGCGCAGGTCTCCAAACTAGTTATATAAAAAGAACAATAACCAAATCAGAATCGACAAATCTCATATATTTTTAATTAATTTAAAGAGTTAATGATGATGCAAAAAATTCTTAATTATTTATGTATGGGACAATATGACCCATAGCATCACTATTTGTACAAAACATTGTGTTGTTGTACAAATTAACTATGTGACAAAGGAAATTGCTCTTTTATCATTTGTAATTGGATTACCGGGATACATAAATGATAAAAGTCCATATGATTAGTACCGGATTAATAAGATATGAGACAGTATAATCCACTAATGTTTAATCATTAAAATATCTCTAGTCGCAGTATTATCGAGATTGGAAATCGATAATGCGGAATAGACTAGTATTGTACTTGTGCGCGTTGTGGGAGCATAACGGCATAGTTCTCATATATTTAAGTATTGGATACTTATGCAAGTGTGATAGGAGGTTGTGTTTACCGATGGTACGGAAACAGCTTCGCTCTGGATAGACCCCTCGGAATTTCATTGGTAGTATGACTATGTGTAACATCCCGTATTATTTTATCGAGTTTGCTCGAATTTTATTTTCGCAAGTGTGGCCGCGTCGAACGCGAGGTCCATTTTTATTTTAAACAAGGACTTTTACAAGAAAATTAATTATAAGTTTATATTAAATATAGTTTGAGGGGTTGTTCTTGAAAATTTACAAATTGGAATAAATGAAATTAGATATTTATATGATACACACGTGTACAATTTATAACACACAGAGAACAAAAAGAAGAAAGAAAGGCACACGTGGAGCCCACTCATTTATATACTAAACACACACACATTCATTATACACACACAGTAAGTCATGGCAGGAGACCAGAAGAAGCAAGAAAATTAGAGAGGAAGAAAGAAGGCCGAAGGAGAGAGAAAAGAGCGATTAGGAGGGGCTGAATAAGGAAGAAATAAGAAAAACAAAGAAAGAATAGGGAAAGCCGAGAAGAAAGAAGAAAAGGAAACAGAGGAGAAAGCAGGAGAAGTCGAAAAAAAAAAGACAGAAAATAAATAGGAAACAGGGGCAGAAAAAATAGTAAGTATATTATAGCAGTGATTCCCTTGAGATTATTGTGTTTGTTGAGTTTTGATTTATTGAAGAAGGTGATTAATTGGAAGAATTATGGTTTCTGACTTGAAGAATTTTTTTTAATTGATTTCAAAAAAAAAAAAAAAAAAAGAAAAAAAAAAAGATCAATGTTAAATATTCGGTGAAATTATCTTTTGCTTGTGTTTTGTCCACAATATTTCTACATTTTATAATCTGAAGAATTTATTTTCTTGCATAATTACTAGCTTGCTTTGTTTTCCTGCTGGGTTATACTTCCAAACAGTAAATAAATAAATAGTGATAGACTATTGATATGGGTTTGTGTCGTATTTTGCTGTTGCTATTGATTTATTTTATGAATTTTTTGGTTAATTTACAGTCTTGAGTTACCAGAATAGTTGGATTGTTATAATTAGAAATATTTTCAGAATTGATATATTGAAGCAAAATAATAATGGTTTGAGATTGTTGATGAATTCGGCAAGCCTAGGTTAGAGAGGGAGCTGGGCTGTTTTTGTCACTTGATGAGGGAGTAAGGTATTTATAACTGTTAGATTAAAACAAACAAATTGTAAACAAGAGTCAATAATATCGTTACTCGGATAAACAACTAATAGGATTGTAGTGACGAGCCGATTATGGGATAAGATAGAAAGATGAAATCAAAAAGAATATATGGACATTATAATTTAATACAATTAATAATGTTAAGAACAAGTGAGTTGAAGCAGTTATGCACGGGTTTATAGTTGGGAAGTGGTTAAGTAATAAGAAAGTTGAGTAGAGAATGATATGACGAAAGATGGAATGTTTATAGTTTGTAAAGGTGAGGTATAGAAATGTATATGCTTATGCGTGTGTGTTATGAATTTTAGAAAATACATTGAGGTTTATAAAGATTCTAAAATATTAGTGTGTATATTTGAGAACATTAGGTTAAAGATTAAGTTTATTCAACACTTATAATGATTCAATGGTTGCAAATGCGATAGAGAAAAAGACTTGATTATATCATTTGCGTAAGGATATGGAAGCTTGTTTTTGATAATTTTGGAGACAACACGAATTATGTGATATGTTTATAGAGCGATAATCTATATTAAGCTGATAGAATTAATATGTTATTAATTTAATTATGTTTAGCTGAGTGTATATGAATAAAGAGAGAGTAAAACTTTATCATGATAAGTATAATAGTTTATTTATGGATATATGACATTGTATGCGAAAAGACATATTAATTTTCATGTGTTTACAAATGTAATTTTAGAAATGCTAATGCGTGTTACTTATAGAATTTCATGAACATATGCATGAACGTACATTATAATACAGGTTAAGCATGTAATAAAGTATGGTTAGGGAAAAAGAAAGTAGAAAAAAATGAGCATGCATATGTGTGGTTTACGATTTTCCGAATTTGAATTAAAGTTAAGAATCTTTTCAAAATTGAAAGTGTTTTAAAGGAAAATTTCAAAGTTTTCTTTGAAAGAATTGTATTTCAAGAAAATGTTTTTAGAGTTTGAGATATATAAAATATGGTTTTATGTTTTTTTTCGGGGCATGAGGTAAAACCTCACCCCAGTATGTAACTTGACAGTTTGGAATTGACGGATTCAGAGACATGTGCACATGTGGAGGACTGAGGGGACGCTCTCAGATCCTCGAGCAGGACTAGGGGCTACAGGGTCCCGAAATCCTGATTTCAGAGCTGGGTGGCTACACTGCAGTTGAGTTATGGTCCTGGGTGTAGAGCTCTACGTTGCCAGTTGAGTCTTGGTCCTGGACGTAGGGTACCACCAGTTCTAGTGATGCCCAGTTGAGTGATGGTCCTGGGTATCGAGTACACCCAGTTGAGTTATGGTCATGGGTGCAGAGAGACGTCCAGTTGAGTTATGGTCCTGGACGTAGAGCAGTTTTCAGTTTTCAGATTTTCAGTGCCTAGATTTCAGAAACCAGATTATAGTACACGATTTTCAGAAACAGAGTTTAGAAACAGTTTTTCAGATTTCAGTTACAGCTTTCAGAAAGAGCTATTTAGAAAAGAAAGTTTTTCTGAAGCATCGGTTTTATAAGAGATTCAGAATTTTAAGACAGAAATCAGTTTTCGAGTAATGTTTTCAACAAAGAGTTCTTCAGAAAGGGTTTTCACAAAATATGTTCTAAAGGCATAGCATGTTGAAATAAAGCATGATTTGTAATAACTGCATATAAATCATATATTCTAGTAAGTCATTTGAGATGCATATAGTTGATAATATTGCACAGTAGCATGATTACATCTATAAAATTATATGATTGATGTTCGTATGTATCGTATGTTATCATGCATTAGTGTTTGATTCTATATACATGTGTAAGTGGTTGATAGAAGTGTGTGAATAGAAATAATATTTTTATAATTCCGATTTGATGATATTTCAAAAGGAAAATAAAGAAATAAGTTATAATAAAAGCCAGAACTAGATTAGGAATAAAGTAATTGATGTTGAGTGTGTACAGGAAACAGGATTTTAAGTTTATGTATGAATGGTTAGAAAGACCAGTAACAAAATGTATGGAAGTAAAATGGATAAAAGTTATATGGTTAGGTCAGACTCTGTAATATTTGCGTGGTCACATAGACAGCCCAGGTTAAAACATAAACAGAATTCATACCTTGCATGTGTTTGCCGCTCAAGGAATGAGCATGGTTACTTACTGAGTCTTATGACTCACACCCCAATAGTGTTTTGAGTTTTGCAGGTTGGTGACCTGATCGGTCAACCACAGATGTTGGAACTTGAGGAGCCGGATAACAACGTTGCAGTCAGCCAGTCACCAGGTCTTGGGAGTGTCAAGAGTCAAGTTGAATAAGCGTAGTTGTAAAAGAAATTGAGTTGTATAAGTTAATTGTAAAAGTTTTTGTTTATTCGTATTTTGGGGCGTGGAGCCCAATTATATTTTGTCTTGAGTTGTTTTTGTTAGTGATATATTGTGTATGGGCCCTATTGGTTGTTAATGGTGCATGACTTGATTCAGGTTGCATGACTTTTATCAGAGGTCATGCCGGATTTTCGTCAGAGTCAGAGGCTTATGGAGGTAGGATTAGCCTGTCTCCTGCCGGTAGCATCCTGGCTTAGGCGGGATGTTACACTATGTGTCTATGGAAGTCCGAATCAGGGTAGGTATATTTGGTCTTAACCTAAGACTTACATCGCTAATACTTTCGACAATCAATATACTTTGGTTTTGGTTGTCCAGGGCTTTAACAGGTTTTGTGTACGCCTCTTATGGGTATATTGAGAATCGTAGTGTATAGGGTGTGATGTCAAGATGGAAGTATCACTTCAGTCATATGCAGATGATGATCACGTAGGATACGGAACTAGTACTCTTATGTACTGCAGTCATCGGGATAATATGACTAGGTCATGCTTATCCGATTATAGAGACTAGTTACCAGAGATCTGATATATGCTTCGTACGGGGCAGACACAATACCAGCCTCAAGCCTAGTATGTGACATCCGATACTGGATCGCAATACGTTATACTATGTATACTACGCTTGATACAGATTACATATTCCTTTTAGAATATTTATGGAGAATTGGGTAGGCACGGTGCTTTGCTAGAAGCCAACCATGTCTTGTAAATCGGTAAAAAACGTAGTACTAGGAACGTACGTGTTCGGATAGTCCGACGACCGGATTTACTGCCAACATATCCAGGGATCTCATGGGTCGCTTCCCGAAGATTCACCGATGACGTATAACTCGCACATAATTAATCTGGGATTAATTATAAGAGAGATAATTATCTAGGATTAATTATGGAGAGATTTTATCTGGGATAAAATTCTATTTAAAGAGAGAGAACGATTAATTTGGAATTAATCGATAAAATAATATATTCGATATATTAAACGAAATTAGATTTCGACGCGGAATTAAAGTTGGATTTTAATTCGGGCAAACGAATTAATTTAGAATTAATTCGCTAGCGAACGTGAATAATAGTAATTTTGCTAGGCATAATTATTTAATTAAATTTGATTTAATTACATCGCAACAGAAAATTCGTTAATTCGGAATTAGCGAACCCGAGCCCGGGATATGTTGCGGGCCCACTCGGATTTTGAATCAAGTGGGGCCCACAAGTCACATCACGCGTCACATCATTAGTCACTCAAGTGATAGAAGTCTTGTCACTTTTTGGTGATTGACATCTTTTCATTTTTTTTGATTGATGGGAGTTGTTGGAGGCATTAATGCCTTGTACCAATTTTTGGAAAATTGAAAATGGTTTTTGATTTTGGAAATCAAAAATACACAACACACAATTTTCATTTTCTCTCTCTCTTTCTCACCATGGCCGAATGGCCTTCTTCATTTTTTCTCTCTATTGTCGTGAGCCTAGGGCTCATTGCTTCTTGATTTTGCTTCAAAATCAAATATGCTAGCACATCCAAGGAGTCATTCAAAGGTGATAGGGAAACCAATCATTGAGCTTGGAATCAACAACAAAGCTTGGAGCTTGGATTGAAGATCAACACAAGGAGCTTGGCCGAATTCCATGGAGGAACATTTTTGTTGTCTACACATCCACTTAGCCGATCAAAGTGAGTATTTCCGCCATCTTACTTTGCGTTTTCACATGATTTCATATGCTTAATTGATCTTGGTTTGACCTAGAAAACCCAACAATGGTATCAAAGCGGTTATTAAGCATGAAATTGAAATTTAGGGTTCTTAACTTTAATTTGGGTATTTTTGATTTGAGCATGTTTTAGGCAAATTATTTGTTTGAGCATGCTTATAATAT
Source organism: Zanthoxylum bungeanum (assembly GCA_019454045.1). Taxonomy (NCBI): domain Eukaryota; kingdom Viridiplantae; phylum Streptophyta; class Magnoliopsida; order Sapindales; family Rutaceae; genus Zanthoxylum; species Zanthoxylum bungeanum. Next base: position 139,957 of record SKCR01034809.1, on the reverse strand, counting down.
GTTAACTTTGAGTTGTAACATCCCGCCTAGGCCAGAATGCTACCGGCAGGAGACAGGAAAACCCATCTCCATAAGCCTCTGATTCTAACAAAATTCCGGCATGATGTATTCGTAACATCATGCAATCTGGCCTGTAGCCAGCATCCACATACAGCAAAAACACAACAATCTCGGCCTCAGGCCGGAAACACGACATCAAGGCCTCAGGCCTGAACTCAAAGAATAAAATGTAAACACTTGGTCTCCGGCCAGAGCTCAAAATAAACTATACTATTACATGTTTTATACATATAAGATACAAATGCAATAGACAAGGGCCGTGAGGACCCATAACTCGACCCAGGACTCAAAAACTCTCTTGACTTCCTCGACTGCAATTAGGGCGATCCACTGTCTTCAGTCTTCCTCAAAGTTCTACCGGCTCGAGATGTCTGCTACTGACCTGCAAAACTACAAACTGTGGTGGAGTGAGTCATAATGACTCAGTAAGTAATCATGCTCCTAACTACAGCATAAACACACAATAGCTTATATTTTCGTTCATTAAATTTCTTAAGTTATCTTTCACTGTAACCATGCAATTACATTTCCCTCATTCATTCTCAAACTGTCTATTTCTTAATCTTTTCACAAGCCTGTCACTTAACTGATCACCAGGTGCTACTCTTATTTGCTACATACTTTACTAAACATCTGAGAACTATAGGTAATTATATATATATATAAAGTTTCTATATCACCAATGTATAAGACTTATCATGCTTTTGCTGCACTACACTGATTCTTACTTACTTTCTATACTTTTTACTAATATGGTTCAGTTATTTATTATAACTTTCTCTTTTCATTATCTTGAAATATCATCAAATCGGATATCTAACATCTTATTTTTGTTAACTATCAAATCCACTACCCATAGTTACATGCATGTGTTACCATTTGATCAAGTCTAGCATCCTTACAGTATGTTCTTTCTAAGTAAGTAAGCATCTCATACAATCATCATTAATACGTATTCATTCAAATAAGGTCATACTACTATGCACGCGTATTTACAACGTGATACTTCTATATTAACGTGTTCCATACAAGATTAACCATATGTACATGCGGATGCAGTCATGCCACAAATACTTATGTCAGCTAAATGCTTTTAAATGATAACTAAAACATATGATTTAAATTTGTAACTTGTAAACCATACTCTACTTAACATGCAAATGCTTTCATAAGATACTTCTGAAATCTTTTCTGAAATGTTGTTTTCGGAAAACTCTTTCTTTAATTCTTTATCTGAAAGTTTCTTTCTGAAAACCCTTTTCTGAAGGCGTTACTTGAAAACTAGTTTCTGCTTTAAAACTCTGAATCACTCGTAAATCCGATATTTCTGAAGACTTTCTTTTCTTAAAGGCTCTTTCTGAAAACTGTATCTGAAAGCTGAGATCTGAAAACTGAAATCTGTATCTTTTGAAAACTGAAAATTTTCTCTGAGTTTTGTGTCTCTGTCTGAAAATCTGGACGTATGAGGGCGTTACGTATCGCCGTCCCCCCATACGCCTATCTGGAGGCAGAAGTGCAAATCCATGACTTTGGGGCGTTACGTATCGCCGTCCCCCAAAGCATGCCATTACTGTCTCATATCTGGTGGTCTTGTGGTGTTACGTCTCGCCGTCCCCCAAGCCATAATCTGGAGGATCTGAGAGCGTCCCCTCAGTCCTCAACATGTGCACATGTTTCTGAATCCGTCAATTCCAACAATGTACCACTGGGATGGGTCAAATCCCAAATCCCGAATACAAAGTATCCGTCAAGTCCAAACTGTGTCTCAAGTTACATACTGGGGTGAGTTTTTCCCTCATGCCCCGGAAACCATAAAATCATAATCTATAACTCAAACTGTAAAACATTTTCTAAAATACGATTATTTTCAAAAGTATTTGAAATCTTTCATTAAAACATTCGAAATCTTTGAAAACATTCTTATCTTTTGCTTGACTGCTGAAAAACTTAACACACACACACATGCATATGCAGCTATGCATTTCTCATGCTCCTTTCTACTCTAGCTATGATTTCTTATAATGTCATACATGTACATACATTAAGTGATGTATAACTATAACACACTGAGTTTATTTATATACATGCATTTCTCTAAACATACACACACATTACTATACACAAGCTTACTTATTGCCTCATGCTACCTACCTCATGTCCTATGTGCTCAGGATATCATTACTATGATTTGCTCAAATTCAGACATACTTAAGTTAACACACATTAAAATACTTGTAAACCATAAACTCACATACTAAATATATACTTTTACTTATCTGAGTATGTACTAGTGTTCTTGCTTTTATATCATTCTATACACCGAACACATACAGTTATTTTCTTACAATTGTCATTCTTTAAACTTTATTCCCATTCCCTATGGTGTAGTTTTCTACAGCCCCCAAACCCAAGTCTCGATAAATTATAATCATAATCATGACCTCATTTATATGCTCTATCTATACACACACACACACACACACACACATATATATATATATATATATATATATATATATATACTAGTTTATACCTACGTATGTATCTCTTTACTTCTACATGCTCATGCTTATCTTTACTCATATAAATACTTGTAACTGCTTGTTTTCATCTACATGTGTATATAGATACACCTATTACTTTCCTTTACACTCATATTTATATATACAGGTTTCATACATATAACTATATACAACTTTGTTATATTACTAATTTCGAGCAACGTTAGATTTCTTAAGTATTCGCAGCATGAGTTACTTACCTAGCTTCGCGAACACTCCGAACTTGGACCCGATCTGTCAAAACAAATCACAACACATGTCAGAACCGTTATTTGCGGAACTTTCTACTCATCTATATAAACTTTCGGACTTTCCCGGAATACACGAATCCTTACCGACTCTACGGTTTAAGCTTCACTACTCTAATATGTCTTTCTATACTATTCGGAACTAACTATATGCCTCAGATTCTCATTTTACGCATTTGCGGCAAAACTTGCGGAAAAGTTTCCGAAAACGCTACGGAAGGGTCTCGAACCCTCCGAACTGTTCCAAAATTACTCAATTATCCTCTCAAAGCCATATTTACATCTCAACCAAGGTTACAGTCATTTAAGCTCAATCGCGCGAGAAACTCCGTTTTACCGAAAACTCGCTAATTCTATCGGATCGATCAAATCTAATCTGTTACTAATTGGATTTTACTACATTTATCGTTTTAACATATTAAAACATATTCAATTCATCTCATGCTAATTCGTTAAACTACAGAACTATTAGAAACATCCGAAAATAAAACTGTAAACTTTAAAATAGTGAATTCTTAACGGAAAGTCGTACCGAAATTTCGAGGCCATTTCGGACTCCCGACGGCCATACGAACGCGCTGGTGCGATCGAAATTCCGATCGGAGCTACTGTTCACTGGGTGCTACAGTAAATGCGCGACTTCTCTCCTCGATTTGTGTGCAACCGGCCTCTGATCGGTGAAATCGATTCCGCATACTCGTAGTACTCGTCGAGGGCTTCGATTTGGTAGGTAGCTCGAGCCGTGAAACGAGCCGATGAGCCGGGATCGACACATCCAAAGCCGCGATCGATTTCCCTCTCTGCGCCGCCGTTCGCCGTCGTCTGCTCGATCGCCGGTCACCACTCGACTCGCCGTCGCAACTCCGGCCGGATCGCCGCCGGCGTCACCTCTTTCTCCCTCTCCCTCTCGCACGCGTGACGTGCTGCATCCTTATTCCTTTTCTTTTTTTTCTTTTTTTTTGATTCTGTATTAGGCTAATAGTAATAAAAATAATAATACAAAAATATCTACATCCATAAATTACCAAAATGCCCTCACTTATAAGGACATTCTCGGAAATCGTCGATTTTGAGGCCCTTCTGGCATGATTCTCGAAATGCGTTCATCGTGAAAGTTGTTCGTCTCGGAAAAACGAGTCTGATGGTCCAAAAATAAACTCAATCGGAGTTCGTTTTCTCTCTTCGTTACCAAAGTTTTACAAAAATCGCGTAACTGACTTTCGATCCCACGCGTTTTCCAACGCGACGAATATTCATAACCTATTATTCCAACTCATATAACATCACTTGAACTCTTATTCTTCATCATTATCATGCTCCGAGACTAAATCACAGGTCCGGGAATCTTCTAGAACAGTCTCGAAAACCTGGGATGTTACATGAGTTGTGCATGATCAATTTGAAGAAAAATTAATTGGATTAATTTTCCCCAAATTTGGAGGCTTGGCCGAATAGACTTGGAACCCTAACTCTTGGTGATTTTGAATTTTAGACAATTGGATATGTTTAAAATGCATAGGATATATTAGTTTGTGATTTAATTGGATTGAAATCAAAATTGATATAAAAAGTCCCCTATTATCGAGAGCTTAAGAGCATGTTGGGATTGATTTTGCTTCAATTTGTGTTGGACATAAATTAGTTAATTAAAGCATGATTAATTGTGTAAATTGGTATTTTGGAAATGTTGATTTAAATAATTAATTATGGCTAATACACTTTAATTGATTAAATTATGATATTTGGAATATTGGAATTTAATTAGTTGGGCTGAATTTGGAATTGGGCTAAAAATATTGTATTTGGGCTTAATGGGCTTGGTTGGGCCAAGTTTAGTTTAGGTTAATTGGTTGTATCCAATTAGACCTAAAACCATTTCCATAAAGTCCAAATATGATTAAATGGGCCTTTAATATTTTAATTGGGCCTAAATTGATTTTTGGCAAATGGTGATTTCTTATTGGGCTTTGGTTGCCAAAGTCCATGCCTTATAAATTAATTGAAAGCTCATTGGACTTTAATTAAATTGACATTGGATGTTAATTGGGCTTTGAGACCCGTTAAGATTAGATTTAGAATCTAAGTCACAAATGCTCATTAATAAAGTGTAATTATTTAATTTGGAATTAAATAAAGAATTAGTATTGAATACAAATTAAATTGGATTTAATATTGTAGTTTAATATAATTCAAGAATTCGTATTTTGAGTACTTATTCTTAAACGAGTTGGACTCGCGCAAATCAAATCGTTGTTTGAACATTGGATGCTCACTAATCAAAGATTAATTAATTGGATTAGATTGATTGATAACATGCTTTGTGTGAATACATGGATGTGATGTATGAATAATGTATATCAGATGGATATTAGATGGGTGAGGGCAATTTTGGAAATTATTGTAATAAATTTAGAATTTATTAAATTGAACCTGCGTGTCCAGCCTATTACCTCTTGATTCTTTGTATTTCTCTTCTCACCTATTCCCTTCAATGTAAATGAGATTTCTTTAGAAGTGTTATGTAATTAGGTAGAAGTAAGATTTGTGCTAGCAGAGAGAGGAAATGGAGAGATTTGTTCTAGGAACAAAATGTTTAAATATCCATCTGCATATCATTATTAATTTATTTACCGTGCCTTCTTATGATTTTAGAATGCATGTTTAAGGGTGTATGATGAGACCTAATCAAAGATAATTAATTGGTTGCCAATTACGCGAAAAACCCTCAACAAATATTAAGTGTTTTCCTTCCATTGAATGATTCATTCTCAAGATCCAAGATTGGCACTGGTTTGTTGGCCAAAGTCAAGACCTTTGTCCATCGCGGATGTGTTTAAATCATAAAGGCTTTGTTCCATATCGTATGTCTTGTCCAAGTTGTGATTTGTTGGCCAAAGTCAAGATCATTTCTTGTCGATCGACATCGATTACGAAACTTTCCAAAGTCAATGGGTCCCGCTTAACTGGAATCATTAAGCTTGTTGTGCCAAAGCCAAGGCTTAGTTGATTCAGAGGAAAAAGGTTAGGGAATATATCGGATATATTGGCATATATTAGATATATGTTTCGGACTTGGATGTCCACCTACTGGATCTAGGAATTGGATGAGATCCAATTGATCTTAGAGATCTACCTAGTTAAGTTTCCTACAAGTTGTTGGCCAAAGTCAAGGTTGTTTGTTATTTAACGGGATCCTAGCCCACTAGGAAACTAGGTTTCCCGAGTACTCAACAGAGGGTTAGAGGCTCGCCGAAAAATAGTGGGAGGCAAGTATTAAATTTGCAATTTTGTTTAGATACTTGCCAATACGCGCTCATTTCATTTTTCGTCATTATTTAAATATATATTAGTTGGACTAATATTTAATTATTATTTTAGATTAAATAGTTAGACTGTATTCAAACTATTTCATTTATAGTTGATTATATGATTGGATTATAGTAATCAATATATTTGAATTTAAACAATCAAATTGTAGTTGATTATATAGTTAGACTATAGTCATCATTATATTCAATTGTACCCGAAATCGTTGATTGGATAGTTGGACTATTGGAATCAAGATAACTGAAAGATTAGCGTTTAAAACATAATCCTATGAGAAAATGTCTTTAAACAGCTTCAATTTTCAGATTGGGAATAGAACCTCAGGATAGTCCTGGGAACTGAGAGGTTATTCTATTTGATAAAGTGACATCTCGGGCCTGAGCCCGGAGTTGAGCAAATAGTAGAACATGATCTTTGGAAGATTCATGTGATGATAACTTTAGTGCTCAATCTGTTATGCTTGCCGCAAAGACTTCTTAATTTCTTCGTCAGAACTAAGGATTAGATCCTTATAGTATGATATTGAAATTGAAGGATCTTCATAGATCTATACATAGATCTTAGAAGTACTAATTACAATAGAAAACCCTTGGAGAGTTAATGGCTATGCTCAAGGAGACAAAGCCAAAGTTTGCAATAGGGCAAGAAGCGCAAGATGCATCTTTCTTCAACATCCCAGAAGGCCAAGGCTTGGCCGAAGGCTTCTGGGTGTGGAAAAGGGCAAAGGTAAAATCATCACAGTCTTCTGGGAAGACAAATGACATATCCCAAGATGTCTGCCTAAACTGTGGCAAACGGGGTCACTGGATGCGTGACTGCCGTATGGACAAGGCAGACATGAAGGAAGTGAAGGCGGGGCAAGGCTCCGGCTTCAAGTATGTTTGTCATAAACATGTTCACTACTGGTTTCAAAATTGGATTTTTGATACTAAGTGTTGTACATATATATGTACTGATGTGCGGGATCTGCTGATAAGCAGAAGACTGACTTTAGTTGAGATTGACCTGTGAGTCGGAAACGGGACGAGAGTCGCTGTTTTAACCGTAGAAACCTAAGTTTAGGAACTACCCTTCGGGTGTGTACTTAAATTAGGAAACTGTTATAATGTAACTAGTTTGACTAGAAACATTATCTATATATCTAAGTTTAACATGTTGCGGGTATACCTTTATATTCTAGAACACTAAGTGTTTTATTTTATAAATATGATATTGAGATAAGCACATTAGATGTGAATAACAGTATTTATATTTAGAATATAAATTAATCTCAAACATATAACATGACAAACAAATAGCTCAAACTGAATTAATCATATGAGATTTATTTGTGGCATTGTTGTCTGGGACACATTAAACAAGACTCGTATATCCACACTTTTGAAGAGTGGATACTAGGACGGATTTGATTCTAATTCAAATGATGTCTACGAATCTAGTTTATTAGGCAAAGTGCCTAAAACGCATTTTACTTGGTAAAAAATGCAAGTGCCACCGATCTGTTAGCCCTCGTTCATAGTGACGTAAGTGGGCCCATATCTAGCTAGGTTAGAGGTGGATATAAACACTTTGTAACCTTTACGGATGTGGCATCGCGTTATGGTTATGTGTTTCTTGTGAAACATAAATCGGAAACTTTTAATAAATTCAAAGAGTTTCGAAACGAAGTAGACAGACAGACCGGCTAAAGTATTAAACCGTCACGGTTAGACCATGGTGGAAAATACTTAAGCAATAAGTTTCTCAATTACTTGAAAGAGTATAGTATTCTTTCAATATGGACTCCTCCCGGAACACCTCAATTTTACGGTGTGTCCGAACAGGGAAACCGAACCTTGTTGGACATAATAAGGTTACTGATGAGTCGGTCTGAGCTACCATTTTCCTTCTAGGGATACGCATTAATCAGTGCAAAACTTATTTTGAATAAGGTTTCATGAAAATCTGTTTCACAGACTTCATATTAGATATGAACAGGAAAGAAACCGGGTTTCTCATTCCTGAAGATTTGGGAATGCTAGGCATATGTTTGGATGATACCAAACTAGAACCCAAATTGGATAAGTGCCTAATTTGTAGGTTATCATAGGGAAACCAAAGTATAGTACTTATACAACTCACAAGAGAACAATGTAATTGTTGCTCTCCATGCGGTTTTCCTGAGAGGAATACCTATATGCAGTGGTAAGTGGGAGGAAAGTAAAACACGATGAAAATTGGAGTAATACTATTCCAGACACCGAATCCTTAATGGAATACAAACAGTTCATCAGGGATGAAACTGTACCACAATCTTCGAATACACAAGAACCGCGTAAGTCGGAGAGAGTCAGAAAACAACCTGGGAGGTATGGGTTTCTGATCTCACCTCATGAAGATGTCAATCTTATTGAGGAATACGAACTGGCTACGTATGAGGAAGTGATACAAGGTATCGACTCCCTATTATGGCAAAGTGCTATGAAGTCCGAAATGGATTCCATGTATACCAACCAAGTTTAGACACTGGTTGTTGTACCGGAATGCAATGTGCCTATTGGTACTATATAAGTCTTCAAGGAAGACATACATGGATGGCAACATACCAACGTACAAAGCTAGGCTTGTAGCGAAATGGTATCATTATCAACATTGTGTCGATTACGACGAAACCTTTTACTCGTTGCCATGGTTAAATCCATTTGGATAATGCTTGCTACTGCTGCATGTTTCATTTATGAAATATGGCAGCTGGACGTCAAAATCGCTTTCCTTAAACGGAAACCTTTTGGAGGATGTTTACAACATCCTGACGGTTTTTCCATACCAAAACATGCAAACAAGGTTTGCAAGTTAAATCGATCCATTTATGGATTGAAACAAGCATTGCGTTCTTGGAACCAGCGTTTTGATGTAATCATAATGGTATATGATTTAATTCAAAACGAATATGATTCTTGTGTAAATAAGGAGGTTAGTGGGAGCGCACTGACAGTGATTGTCCTAAATAATGATGATATATCATTTCTTGGAAATGACATTCCCATAATACAATCGGTGAAAGCTTGGCTTTCATGAAAATTCTCCGTAGAATACTTGGGAGAGACAACCTTCATTCTAGGAATAAAGATCTACTGGGATGTAGGAAACGCTTTCCTCGCGCAGCGGAAGCGATTAGGCACACGGATCGACCTTGAAAACTTTTTCTGCCCTTCCCCTCTTTTAGCCGAATGGAACCAGTGGGTATACTGAAATTTTGCTTCTGTTTCGCACAAGATTTCAGCCCCGGAATGCCCCCGAAACAGTCCCCGAACAGCCCCCGAACTGCAGTGAATTAATGGACTGTTTTAGACCCGTTACACAACGGAACTACACACAAACCGTGGAGCCATGACCAGTCACGCACATAGACCATATTAACATCTAGTGACTGTCCGTCTCCCTCAAATACATGCACCCCACAATGATCACGCCCAGACTTGATGAATAAAAGGATCAACTCACGCACATCAACCCATTTTGATGATGAAATGCGCGTGATCATAAATAACTCTTGCTCACGCCACTTTGCTCATTTGGATCACAGCCACGTCCAGTTCACTGACAATTCATAAACAAAGTTCAAGGCACATAATTCGATTGTAGCTCTCGTCCTTTGTCCATAGTCTCGTCCAAACCATTGCTTGCCAGAATATATGATTGGCGAATATATGATTGGCGTGGGATATATAACAATTGATTCGACACCACATAGTCTTCCGAGCTATATCTCATTACCAACGAATATTTGTGTGGGCAAGACTCACAAAATGAATCCCTAAACCTTTTAGAGATACAAACACACTTGCGTATTTTGATTTTATTTTTCTTCTTTTCTTTTTAAAGTTTTCTCAACTCTTGAGAGAATATGGGAGAAGAAGAAAGGTGGCTAGGGTTAGATGAGAGTTTTTTTCTAAAAAGAAAAATAATTTTTTCTATTATATTTAGGGTTTATTTGTTTCCAAAACAAACAAATCATTTCCCTCCCCAATTAGTCAAGAATCGGCCAAGGGGTAATTTTTCTTTTAATTTTGTAACATCCACCTTTATTACTATAATAAAGGATATGTTACAAAAATAAAAAGATGTAATTGCCTTTTATAAAGAGCAATTACTTAAACCATTTAAAAACCTTCCAAAAACTATTTTTGGAAAAACAAAAATCAAATATCATATTTATTAAATTAAATAATATAATTTAATAACATGCAATTAATTAATAATTATCAAATAATTATTAAGACTATATACTAACCTTTTATTATATAGTATCAAGTGTGACATATAATATTATTAATCATATTAATAATATTTATACATATGTGAGTATATAATTGGACTATCCAATTATACTAAATCCGCTATAGTAAATTGAGCTAGCACGGGGACCAAATGGACCTACGGTTCCGAGCTCCAATAATCTCGAAATATTAATTAAGCTCTTAATTAAATATTCCGAATTATTAACTTCGGGTTATTCCACTAAAAACTCGAAGTTGCACTCTCGTTGCCGTAGATGATATATTAACCCGAACCAAGTCGTTGTCCATCGATATAGTCATTACATACGAATTGACCATTCACGAGTATCTCATAATTAGAGCCGTGTCATAATGTTTGTTATACCCCCTCTAATTATTTTTGCCTTAAGTACCATTGATTCTCTAATGAACGATTTATTCATAACTATTATGAATTGTAATCTTTCTATTCGTAATAGAAAGACTTGAGCGCTCAAATCATTCAAGCACCGAATCAACCCTTAAGAAATATACTCCTCTACTTCTCGCAAGAATGAGTGAACTCCATATCTATGTAAAACGTTCCTAGCTACAAAACAAATTGTGCCCCCAAAGTACGTAGCTATTGGTCGGGACTGCTACACCAACCTCACCTTTGTAAAACAAATGACACAGCCTGCCATGCAGGAGTTCGTAGTACACTCAGGATTAAGATCAATCCATATATGACCATCAAGTAGATTGAAATGACTTTCATTGCTTAACAGATATTATAAGAATTTCATTTCTATCTGGGTCCAGTCCTATATGATCGCATCATACAAGATGCCTCCATTCTCATGTCTCTACATGGACGATCCGGATCAAGATCGCCATAAAATATAGAATGGACCGCAGCTATAGATAAACCGCAAACAAAGTACCGCTTTGTTTGCTCTCTATGGACTATTTAAGATTACTAACTTCAGACTTAAATCCTCTTGTGTATGACACTCATACACTAAGTCTGAGGGTACATAAGTAATCTATGGTATTTGAGAAGATATATAATATGCGAAGTTAAACAAACAATTGATAAATGAATAATGCATCGTTTTATTTCAAAACATATAAAACCGTTTACATCTCATGTAGCTCTAGGGCATACATTCCAACATGGGATAGATCTAAAAATTGTTGGCACTCTCCGAGAACTCGTACATTGAAATATATGTACGCAACCTGGTGTCTCATATGCTTTGAGCATATGGAGTCACAATCAGGCCAATCCAAGTAATAGTCACTGGATTGATGTTAAGAACATCCTTAAGTATCTTAGATGAACTAAGGATGTTTTCTTAAGCTATGGAGAAGGAGAACTTGAAGTGACTGGGTTCACCGTTGCAAGTTTCCAAACCGACAAAAACGACTATAGGTCGTAATAAGGGTACTATATAGTTTGAATAACGGAACAGTGAGCTGGAAATCTTCCAAGCTAGATAATGTTGCCGAATAAACAACAAAAGTGGAATATTGCTGCAGCTGATGCAGCAAAAGAAGCATTTTGGATCTATAATAATCCTAATTAGATTAGGTGTAGTTCTGTTAGCGGCTGAGCTAGGCTACAGCACAGGCTAAAGAATTAATGGTCTAATCAACGATCCAAATATATACTTCAATTATTTCATCTGATTCGTCGGATCATACATCGTGGCGATGTGATGATCGAATAAATCACATCAGATGATAACATTGTAAATCCGCTAACGAAAATAGTTTCTCAGCAGAAGTTTGAGCGACCCATACATAGTTCAGGTGTAGGACACTTGAGTGATTGGCAATAGGCCAAGTGGGAGATTGCTGGACAATTATGACCCATAGCATCACTATTTGTACAGAACAATGTGTTGTTGTACAAATTAACTATGTGACAAAGGAAATTGCTCTTTTATCATTTGTAATTGGATTACCAAGATACATAAATGATAAAAGTCCATATGATTAGTACCGGATTAATAAGATATGAGACAGTATTAATCCACTAAGGTTTAATCATTAAAATATCTATAGTCGTAATATTATCGAGATTGGACATCGATAATGCGGAATAGACTAGTATTTCACTTGTGATAGGAGGTTGTGTTTACCGATGGTACGGAAACAGTTTCGCTCTGTGTGATAGGAGGTTCTCATATATTTAAGTATTGGATATTTATGCAAGTGTGATAGGAGGTTGTGTTTACCGATGGTACGGAAACAGCTTCGCTCTGGATAGACCCCTCAGAATTCCATTGGTAGTATGACTATGTGTCTATGGAAGTCCGAATCAGGGTAGGTGTATTTGGTCTTAACCTGAGACTTACATCGCTAATACTTGCGACAATCAATATATTTTGGTTTTGGTCATCCAGGGCTTTATCAGGTTCTGTGTATGCCTCTTCTGGGTATATTGATAATCGTAGTGTATTGGGTGTGATGTCAAGATGGAAGTATCACTCCAGTCATATGGAGATGATGATCACGTAGGATACGGAACTAGTACTCTTATGTACTGCAGTCATCAGGATAATATGACTAGGTCATGCTTATCCGATTATAGAGACTAGTTACCAGAGATCCGATATATGCTTCGTACGGGGCAGACACAATTCCAGCCCCAGGCCTAGCATGTGACATCTGATACTGTATCGCAATATGATATACTATGTATACTACACCTGATACAGATTATATAGTCCTTTAAGAATATTTCTGGAGAATTGGGTAGGCACGGTGCTTTGTTAGAAGCCAACCATGTCTTGTAAATCGATAAAACCGTAGTACTATGTATGTACGTGTTCGGATAGTCCGACGATCGGATTTACTGCCAACATATCCAGGGATCTCATGGGTCGTTTCCCGAAGATTCACCGATGACGTATGACTCGCACATAATTAATCAGTGATTAATTATAAGAGAGAGAAAATTATCTAGGATTAATTGCGGAGAGATTTTATCTGGGATAAAATTCTATTTAAAGAGAGTGAACGATTAATTTGGAATTAATCGATAAAATAATATATTCGATATATTAAACGAAATTAGATTTCGACGCGGAATTAAAATTGGATTTTAATTCGAGCAAACGAATTAATTTAGAATTAATTCGCTAGCGACGTGAATAGTAATTTTACTAGGCATAATTATTTAATTAAATTTGATTTAATTACGTCGCAACGGAAAATTCGTTAATTCAGAATTAACGAACCCGAGCTCGGGATGTGTTGCGGGCCCACTCGGATTTTGAATCAAGTGGGGCCCACAAGTCACATCACGCGTCACATCATTAGTCACTCAAGTGATGGAAGTCTTGTCGCTTTTTGGTGATTGACATCTTGTCATTTTTTTTATTGATGGGAGTTGTTGGAGGCATTAATGCCTTGTACCAATTTTTGGAAAATTGAAAATGGTATTTGATTTTGGAAATCAAAAATACACAACACACAATTTTCATTTTCTCTCTCTCTTTCTCACCATGGCCGAATGGCCTTCTTCATTTTTTTCTCTCTATTGCCGTGAGCCTAGGGCTCATTGCTTCTTGATTTTGCTTCAAAATCAATGATGCTAGCACATCCAATGAGTCATTCAAATGTGATAGGGAAACCAATCATTGAGCTTGGAATCAACAACAAAGCTTGGAGCTTGGATTGAAGATCAACACAAGGAGCTTGGCCGAATTCCATGGAGGAAAATTTTGGTTGTCTACACATCCACTTAGCCGATCAAAGTGAGTATTTCTGCCATCTTACTTTGCGTATTCACATGATTTCATATGCTTAATTGATCTTGGTTTGACCTAGAAAACCCAACAATATAAGGGAAAATATGTCAAAAAAAATTATAAAATGAGAATATTCTCTTACTTTTTGACTTGGGAGATCTTGAAGTATTATTAAAATAATAGGGGGGAAGTGGGAATTGTTATAAACATTAGGGGGAAAGTGGCATTCTCACTAAGCTAGTTGTGCTCTATTTTTAATTTTTTAATGTATGTAGACTATCAAATTTTAGTTTTTATCCATGTTGTGGAAATCGGACCTGATCGGCCGATTCGATTGGTCCAATTGAGAACCGGTCTTGTATCTGGTCTGGCTAAAACACAAATTCCGGCCTCTTAAAAAACCGCTAAAAACCGGATTGAACCAGCAAACCGCTTGAAAATTGCTAAATTGGAAATAACTCAATTTTTTGAATTTTTTTTTTAATATCTACTTCCTCAAAATTTTCCCTCGAGCTCTCGTTTCTTTACAGTGACAAATTATTTTAGTTATTTTTGGCAGTAGTTTATTGTTCTTACGATATCTCTAGTTAAGTTTCTTGGTGTTAGAGTGAGTCATTGTTTTTCAACTGATATCATCCTGGTTTAACGAGTTACTGGTACTGAATTGATTATCAGGTGGAGGGTGTGTTGTTCATTTTATATAGAACAGTGTCTCATTGAACCTTTTCGATTACCGATTTGAAAATTGGTCATGTTTTAAAAATATTAGTTTTTATATGATAGGCTTGTAGAGGCGATGAGTATTAGATACTATCAAAACTGGCACTAGATTAAGTGAGAGAAATTGTTATAGTTGGTGTTCGGCGCGTCAATTTTTGATGTATATATTGTAAATACGTTGCATTTTTATATTTTATTTTGAATAAAATTTAGTACTTTCATCGATATAATCTTTTGTTTAATGAGAAAGACGTAAATAGTCCATAAAATGAGTTATTGTAAACTTGAACTTAGAATGTCTCACAATATGAAGTGTACTCATTGAGCACTTAGGCAATTTAATTATGGATAATTTGGATTATTTATAATTTACACGTGCGTGTTAAATTTAATTTGTATTTGTATATAATACATAATTTAATTAGATACACATTAATAGCCAAATGGTAATTAGAATTTGCACTTATCTAAGGGTTAATTATTTATTAATTATAATAAAGAAAGGCATATTCTTGGAATCTTTTTCCATAACCTTATTTTGTCATTTAGTGAATGAAAATTCAAATTAAATTAATTGTTAACTAAAATTTCAGTTTATAGATGAAAATATTCTTGGGATATTCTTAATCACTTGACCAATTGTGATTGGCTAAACCATAGGGTTTTGACACTTGTATTCCACTAACTTGGAGAGAAATAAATTAAATACATTTTAATTAGATTAATATGTGTAATTTGACTAAATTTTGAACTTGCAAAAGACCAAAATGGGCCTCCAATTTCGTCCAAGATGAATAAAAATGGAAAAATATGTTTTCATTTTTGGTTAGCCATCTTCTCATAGTGTTGAGAGGAAAAAAAAGTTATGGTTAGTTTCAAGAGAAGAACATTAAAAGGAGAATGATTTGGAAAGTTTGAAGTAAAATCAAAAACTTAATTGGATTAAAGTAATGCTTTTGTTTCTAGTCTTGAAAATTATTTTTCCAAGACATGTTAATATGTATTTGATATATATTACATATTTCAAGTATATTATTAGATAATATATTTTCTTTCAAATTTTTGGTGTTGTTGGATTCTGATAATGACATTTGTTTTCTTTGATTAAGCATGTGTTATTTTGAATTAATTGTTGAATTAGATTCAAGATATGATACTGTCATTCTAGAGTGTTTTAGACGCTTATATGATGCTTAGAATTGATCTTGAGACTTCATTTGTGGTGACTTTAAAATGGTGTAAATTAATTTGATTAATTTGGTGAGAAATTAGACTTTTGCATGAAAAATTGACAACTTTAATTTCTGGATCAGATCTGGAAAACATAATACTTTGTGATTAAAAATATGATGTTTGGATGTGCATTGGGTGTTAAATAAATACTGGAAAAGGTTTAGAGTCGAAAATTTGCTAAAATGGTAAAATTACGTAAAAACGGGCTTACCGCATGAGGGCTGTCCAAGCAGTGAATTGTTCACAGTTTGGACAGTTCAGGGGCTGATCGGTTACTGCCCAAGTGAACGGGTCGACCCAGCTCGGTAGTCAGTTGACTGGTTTGACCAGTTATCTATTTTTCGTAATATTTATTTAGAAAAGTTTCCATAAAATCTTTGCCGTGTTTTTATGATTAGTTTAAGTTGTTAACAAATAATATGTTTAGGTGAAATACGATATAATTAATGTATTGGATATCGGCTAATTCGTTCGAAACATTTTAAAATATTTGAAAACCATTTTTGCCTAAAACTGCGCTTATGCCACCAAAACGCCAACACTTAGGATATGATATTGACTTACAGATCACCGGAACTGAAAGTATAAGGGCTTACAAACGAACATTGATGATTATAAGTCAAACTTTGGATTCATTTTATTATGCAATGGAAGAGCAATCAACTGGAAGAGCACCAAACAATCCACTATTGTGGACTCCACTACTAAGGCAAAATATATAACAGCGTCGGAAGAATGTGCATTCTTTTTATACTGCAACAACAGTGAGGATATAACATAAGCCAAGGAACCTAGGTCGCATTATAAGTCCAAACACATTTAACGAAAGTATCATATACTTAGAGAATATGTTGGAGATGGACAAATTATCATTCAGAAAACACATTCAGTTGACAGTATAGTTGATCCACTCATGAAGCCAATGAACCAAGAACAAATGGAACGTCATCTTGAGAAGATGGGCATTGGGATAACAACTAGCTTTAGTACAAGTGAGAGTTTGTTAAAGTGTATGCCCTAAAACATATTATGGATGTCGTGGTTTAAGGTGTAATATTTTATAATACAGTTTATTATTTATTAATAAAAAGACATTTATTTTATACACATCATTACATCTATATTTTATGTGTTTGTCTCAATACATTATGTCAAATGAATACCGTTAATCCAAAAGACGTTTGTGATTATGAGAGTCAATGATATTTATATGTATAAGTCTCAAATTAAGTTCTTAGTAAAATGTGATTATTATACGTGACATTAATATATCACTTGACCAATATTATTGTGTGTCGCCTAAATTGACATTTGATGTTAATAAAATGGATTATGAGTCTCATATCATAAGGACACAAATAATATATATTTGCATTAGTAGAATGAAATATCAAATTTGACCACAGAAGCGTAAGATCACATGGTAATATTATTTAAGGTCATTGATCTTCGTAATAATACATTAGTGTCGTTATATCATCTGACCTGAGATCAAATGGTGACTTGTGCGATAATACTCATGGTTCACTAGTATATCCTTATTCGACTAGTCACGTCATTTGAATAAATACTAGATGGTCTTGAATTATTAACGTACGAAGTCATGTGTGCTTCAAGAAGGAAATATGATAGCTTTGATAATAGAAGCTAGAGATATTTCAAGGAAACTCAAAGTTGTGAATACAAGTCATTGGCCAAATTAGTCGATATCTTAAAGATATAAAATCCACGAGATCAAGTTTTGAAATATATCGAGTAGTAAGGAATTGACCTAACCATGATCTCAAACTTGATAAGGAACATAAATATCGGAAGGAATGAAGTGACATGCTCAAAGTGTATTCTAATAGGTTCATATGTTTTCTCACTTCATTCATCGACTATGGGCCATGACATACTGCTAGACGTTTACCCATGGTCTGTGAGATAACATAAAGATGAAATATTAATGAGTTAATATCGTCAAATTGCTACTCGATAATGAATTTAGGACGATCGCATAAATATAGTTTCCGTCTATGTTATAAATTCAAGAATGTTTATTAAAGGTTAATAAATGATTATTTTGGCAATTAATATGAAAATTAGATTTTCAATTAAAATATGATTTCCTAATAAGATTAGGATATTCAGAATATTTCGGAAATATTAATTTGATTAATAAATTTGAAATATAAAGTAATATTTAATTATTTGAATAAATATTTGATATTTATATTAAATAAATTAAATTTAATTAATGTAATTTTAATTAATTGTTAATTAAAATTAAGTAAGTAAAATTAATTACTAGTTAATTAGTTGTTGGGCCAAAAATATTTAATCTATTAGACCTTAATTTAGTGGGCTAGCACCCTAATTAATTAGAGTTCTAATATAGATTAAATATGGAAGTTTTATTTAATAAAGAATTTTTATTTAGTTAAGGTTTCTTAATTATTATTTGGGAAGGAATCTTGAAGAGATAAAATCTGATTTGGAGAGATCTTGTAGTGTCATTGTTGTATTGGGATACAGACAAAACATTCTCATCTATTTATAGATGGGAATTTTGGACAAGGGTATTCATCCGTGGCCGAATTTTGGTCTTTCTCTCTCTTTGACTTGTTTCAAGTTTGTTCTAAGAACATTTCAGAGAAAGTTATTTCTTTGATTCCCGATCTAAAACTTCAACATTCAAGAAAGAAAATAAGTTTCTTATTTCTTAAAAATGAGAACGATTTATTAGTAGACGAGTTCTAGCATGCCAACTTAGGTGTGCAATATTTAATGCACATTTATAAGGGGAAACTCAAGAAAAAAGTGAAAGAATGCTTGGGAAAACGATAAACACATTCAGATTTGATTACTTTCTCGTTGATTTTGATTTTTATTGATAAATAAATTACATACATGCATGTTTAAATTAATAGAAATTAATTTATTAGAATATTTATTTATATCAATAATGAGATAATCAGGATCGTGATTTTGCAAGAAATTTTTAAATTTCAATAACATAGATGCATCATATATCATCAGATGATTAAACTCCAAGAATCATGATATATCATCAGATGATTAAACTCAAGTAAACCAATTTGGAACCATTTGTTCCATTGAACTGAACATATTACAATATTAAGCTTTTCAAAAAAAATTTAAAAAAAAAAAAAATATATATATATATATATATCAAGATTAATTAGAATTGCGGCGTAACTAATCCAAATCAAACAAAGATTTTTCCTATCAAATAAAATTGGCTAGATAGATGTTTTAAAGCCATTAATCCATGCCATGAGAAATTCAACTAATTCTTGCGACGTGACAACTAATGACAAAATATAATAAGGGCTTCTAAAAGGTTCATACATCGGTCATGATTAATGAAGATACAATCACAAGATATGCCAGGAAAAAGAAAATAGCGATCTGAACAAAGAACTTCGGATTTTCTCTCATGTTTGGAGATGTAACTGCCCTGCAAAGCATAGAGCCATTCGATTTTTTAGCACCTCAGTCGTGCAACAGAAACGAAGAGAAAGGAAATTCCAGTTCAACTGACTGCGTTCTTTTCTACACTGCAAGAAATTACCTAGCAATGCGCTGAGAAAGACGGTGAAAAGGCAAACTCTGAATGAATACAATGCCTGGTCCTGTTAGAATAGCCGTCACCAAATTTTCACCCTGCAATTTCACCGCAGTCATAAACATGACGATCTGACAAACAACAAAGAAGACAGTAACACCAACCAAAGGAAAAAAAGGCGTGAGGTTCAAATGAACAGAGTACTTCAGTTTGTTCTTAAAAAGCTAGAATTGACTCTGCACAGGTCAAGGACACTATCATCTTGGTTGATTTATCTTCAAAGTCCTAACACGAACTAAATATTTGTTTCTTTAAAAGCAGGCTGAACTCACACAGCTCAGCACGTCCTATGAACACTGGACTCACTGTTCAGCCGACCATCTCATCAGAATGAATGATTTCAATCCATAAGAACAGAGAATCTTTAACAATATTAACAGAGGAAGAGACAAGAAAACATAATAATGGGAGCAACTTACGCCAAAGACCACCCTTCGCATGGGTCCATTGTATTTGATTTGGACATTGACTGAGGAAGTAACAGCAGCAATGCAAGACACGTCAACAGTAAGTACCTCACCCACCTCTAGATTTTTCTGCACAACTAGCAAATTGGAAACAGGTAATGATCCTAGGATTAGTCTAGATGATAATAAATCCTGAAATATTAGCAAATTATCACAGCAGAAGAAGTGGAAACCCATGCAAGAAGCCAAGAAGTGTAATGTGATGGTCAATAAATAAACTATTATAGGATGGATAAACCAGTTAAAAGAAGAAATATGCGGTAGGGAAACAGAAAGGTCTCTTATTTGGCCAATAATTGAGCATGGAGAGATCAATTTTAGCAGTAGAAAATGGTTGGATTATAATTACACGGAGTCAGGTACACAAGTATTGCCTAGCACTAAGTGGCCAAGACATACTCTAGTCCAGAACACACCAAAAAGCTAATCTATGTTCAGTTCCCATTCATTCTTGGCCCTGAAAAACTTATCTATAAGCGTAAAAAATATAACTAAACAAAACCTACGTACCAAACAAAAGCTACATACCAGATCCACCAGCGAGAATGAATGCAAGTCCCTGACCACTTAGCTTCTGTCTCAGAAATCCCTATAATGGCATTAAAGTTCAACTATAATTTAAAGTCTTGAAAGTACAAAAGAAAAGGGAGAAAATTCAAATCCGGAAAACATAGGTGGCTAGGAGGGGCAGAGCAGGCAGTTAAATAGCACACATGTGACATGAGGGCACATGAACACACACACACGCAGAGGAAAGCTGACGCTCATCGTCGTCTTACCTCTATACCACCAATGACATTGCGTGCCCTATGATCAACAGTATTATTGACTTTCACATCATTGACGGAGCACAAAAATGCATCTGTCTACAAACAATTTTAAAAAGTCAGATAAAAGTCTGGCTAACTGAAATAAGAAATGGGTCATTCCAACACAAGAATATATATTTATAAAACAGCAGCAGACATTTGCAAGATATCCAAACTTAGTACAACAACTAGATGAACGCTTAAATATTATCTTAGCAGAACAGGGAAACAATTAAAATGAATAAGTCGGCTATACCTGGCATAAAAGCTCTCCACCAAACATTGCTAAATCAATCTGCAAAATAAATGGAAATCAAACAAAACCACAGGCTATAGTTAGTCTTATCGAACAGCAGTTGGGACCATGGGTGAACTTTACATAAATTGGAAATGCAATAATTGCAGAAATTTGGCAAGATTTAAAGTACAAACCGGGAGAATCCTTGCAAGAGAAGGTGCAGCAATTCCAACAAATCCATCACTTGGACTGGGATTGCGAAGAACTACACTAGTGATGGTCTTTCCAAAAAGCCACTGCCACATACCTACTTCATTTTCAGGGACATAAATGTTTTCCATTTCCACGGACCCAGACATGAAGCACATGGAACCTAATATTATATCAGTTGAACGCGTCATCATAGTATAAGTGAAGAAGACAAGTCTTATAATTCAAACTTCATAAATTTAAACCCCATATATAATGGACATGGACTTGGGCAACATTGTCTATTTTATGAAGCAAAATATCTGTACTTAATGTTATCAATGCACAAGCAACTTTCAAGGAAATCCCAATGCCTTTACTTCAATACTATGGCCAAATCCTCATCCCAAACTGCAACTAGGTGAATATCAATAGCAAGAAATCCCTATTGCAAGGGTCTAATGTAGAGGCTAGATTGAAGGAGCAACTGCATGACTTTCAAAACTAATTTAAGTTCGAGCAACTTTTACTAGGAGCAGAAAGTAAATTTCCCTAACAAAAAGGGTGTAAAAGTAAGACAATATGGGATGGCCAAAGCATATAAAAGGATAGAACGCTGGTCAAGCCTAAAGGAAATCAATACATCAAAAACAATTAAAGTGCATGTATTGAACAGACTAAAATGCCAACATCCTGAAGATAAGTGTATGACTATTGGCTATGATAGCTTTACATATGTACCCACAATGAAATAAGCAATATCATGGGCTTATCAAGTAGGTCAATTTCACTATCCAACAGGAGTAAAATGGTATAACATCCTTGCTAAACCAAAAACTAACAAGGAATATCAAGAGGGCAAATAACCAATGCCAGCCAACTTACCAGGCCTAGCAATAACCCTTTCTTGTGGCTTCAACATTATCTGACAATGCACAAACAAAGTCAAGAAAAAGGTTTTTAAGTTACAGATAAATGAGCAAGATACAAGAGGAGAAATAAGGAAAAAG
Organism: Zanthoxylum bungeanum; assembly: GCA_019454045.1. Taxonomy (NCBI): domain Eukaryota; kingdom Viridiplantae; phylum Streptophyta; class Magnoliopsida; order Sapindales; family Rutaceae; genus Zanthoxylum; species Zanthoxylum bungeanum. The sequence continues at coordinate 117,465 of SKCR01034809.1, read as the reverse complement.
AATTTAAGAAAACGTGTAAAAGCCTCCGAGGTTATCTTATGTACCTGAACAACCTGAGCTTCACCACCCAAAATCTGGAAAGGTATAACAGCGTCTTGTGGACTCTGCAGAAAAATATAACTAGTAAGTTATGCTGAAATTAGAATATCAGCAAAACCAACAAAATTTCAAGTATTCCTCCAAGAAGCAGAACGTAAACATCAAATCACCATGGATCAAACCCTATGCTGTTAAAAGGCTGCTAGGAGAGTTTGTCATAAAGCCTCTTAGGTCGCTATACTGCTATAGGCGGCGCTTTGAGATTTTTTTAGTTATAACTCTTTATATATTAGATAAAATTCTAGATGTTTGACTAGTCAACCCACCTTTTGACTGGTCAAAGGCGATGCTTAGTGCTTGGGCAGGTTGAACTACCAAAACACATTGGCCCGCCTACCGTCTATGACGGCATAGATAGAACCATAACCATACAAAGGAAAAAAAATGAGCATAGCCTATGAGCAAAAACCAATATCCATTAAAGCATACAAGCAAGCAGACTAAATATTTTGCAAATCAAAAGCTAAATCAAGTACACTGTTACATCCCTTGAGTTCTAATCAGCTTTAAAAGGATTTCTATAGGTGTATTGATACTTAAAACAACTAAAAGCCATCAGAAATTTGCCAAAATGCAAGTACGATAGAAAACTGACAAAATTTCAAACATGCCACATTGAGAATATCAACAAAACTACAATATTTCAAGTATTCCTCAAACCAGAAGAACCTAAACGTAGAATATCCATGGCGCAAACATTAATCAAACGAGGAACAAGAATAAGCTTATCCTATGAGCAACAACCAGTATCCATTAAAGCATACAAGCAAGCAGACTAAATTTTTGCAAATCAGAAGCTACAAGATGAACCAAGAACACTGTTATATCCCTCGTAAGTTCTAATTAGCTTTAAAAAAGCATGTTCACAAGTGTGTTTATAAGTAAAATGATTAACGGCCATCAGAAATTTTCCTAATGCAACAGTATGAACGATAGCAAACCTAAGCGGCAGCTTCAAATTAGGCAAGGGAATGTAGTCCCCCGCGTTCTAATTGCATGAGCCAATTGTTCTCATCACAAGTCATATATGAAATTTCATGAAATTGATTGCATGATTTAATCAGGGTTAATGGGTTATAACTTCACAAATTCTTTGGTTTTATCACTTTGATTTCAAATGTTCCATGACATCGAACAATTTAAACATTCTACACAAACCTAAGCTCTCCAGTAACTAATTGCACGAATACTAACCCCAAGGAACAAATTAAAAGACACGATCTTCAATTTCGTGAGTAAAGCAAAATGGATCAAACACCAAAAGAATTTAAGACCGTCAATTCTGACACTCAATCAATGCTCTTTATCATCACGAATATGAAATAAATAAACCTAATTTTTTTCCTCAACAAACAATAAACAGAAATTGATAAAATAATTTTTTAAAAGATGAAAAATATAATTGTGAAGAGAGCGAGTACCTGGTAAACGTAAGGTTGAATAGGCGTAGAGAAAAACGGTGCAGCCATAACGAGAGATGCAGAGGATTGTAGCCTTTGAAGGAACCGAGATCGAGAAGAAAAGACGTCGTTCTGCTTTTAGGATTTGTCAGTTCCGCATTGAGATCTCGGACTCTCACTTTGATGTATTCATTAATCTTGATCAGATCAAAAACATGAATTTTCGTTAAGATTCAAAAATAAAGAAGGGAAAATTTTATTTTTTCTTCTCGTGGTTTATGGAGTGAAAAAAAATGAATAAAGAAAGATCTAAATTAAATGACTGAAATGTCCCTAATAAAGGATGATTAGTCAGATGGTTTTATTACTGGACTGGTATTGTTTTAGAATGACTCTTTTAGTCAATTCGAGTTTAAATTCTGGGTTCTGGTTCTTATCGTGTACATGGTAATTTGCTGTTTGATGATGGCCGGAGATTACACGTGGCATTTATATGATGTGGCACTCTGTTATTGGTTAGGCTCGCAAATATGGACGTGTTCGGCTGTCATCAGTCAGCAGACGCGACATAAAAGTCATAAATGTATCTTTGGGCCTTGGGCCTTGTTCAGACTGATCCATTAAATATTGAGCTTTTTATGTTTTATTTCTGAATGACATTCCAATCTCAATGGCGAATCCAGAAAATGACTTAATCGAGTGGAGTAGTGTTGTTGGGTTCGATTCGGATTATCAAGTATTTTTATAAGTTTGAATTCGGTTCAAGTTTTAACTTCACTCGTGATTAATTTGAAAATCTTATTTTTTATTTAATTAATCAAAATTTAAATAATTTTCCAATAAATTTACTAGAATCATTTTATATATTGAGTTGAGTTATGTCAATACAATCTGAGTTGAGTTTATTTAAAATAATATTAATGAGTAAAAATGAACTGAATTGAATTTTTATGAGTTGGTCTCATTTAATAATCAAACTATTATTTTCGAGTTTGAATAACTCATTTATAAAATGAATTGTGCTCGAAACAAACCAAATACGAGTCGAGATCGAATTGTTCATGAATAACTCATTTCATTTACAATCGCAGTGGCTTCAAACTTTAATAGCTATATGGAGATTGAATCCCAATTGAAATTTGAGATCTAATATTGTCTTAAATGAAAATGGATCAGAATCTGAGATGATTTTTAGTATCAAATTAAAAAATCGGGGCCCAAATTCAGGATGATTTTGCATTATGAATACTGATTTTTTGTCTTAAAAATCCCATATTCTGAATTGTTCGATCAAAATTAGAGATGATTTTTCGTTTTAATTCAAGAATTAATAAGAGATTATCTAAAAAAACATAATCGGGACGTGACCATAATGGACACCAACTAATAGATATCTCTACTTTCTCTCTCTCTCTTTCTTTTTTTCTTTTAGCATTTTAAAGCAAAAATGGTCGATAATATATCATTGAATATCATAGGCTAAATACAAATATAAGGTATACTTAAAAAAACCTAAGATTCAAATTTGGTTAGGACAAAACCTAATAACTTAAATACAATACAATACAGTACCAGAATCCTCGTAATTGGTAAGAATGACTCAACATACTAAAAACTATCAAGACGAATGAGGAAAAATTACTGGCTAACTTAGTCACCCACCTTTACAATTTCATGATGATAAACCACATTACGTCTGAATACAATAAAATTCATAACACATGAAAATTACAAATCTATGTTATCGAAATTGACCAAGCTCCGATAACAGAACACATACAATTTAAAAAAAAATTAAAATTTCCAAAAAAATCACAATCTCCAAAGACTATCCATCCATGCATGAAGATTATTTACTCGATGAGGTCTGACAGCCTATTCAGTCTATCGTAAATAACATTCGAATATGAATCAGGTTCAGACATTTGGATGAATTTTTGTGTCCGAATCAACCCAAAATATTAGTAATTGTTGTAAATTCTCTAAATAAATATTTTATGTGTAGAGAGAGATATGTCCCTTAGAAGTGTATTGTGGGAAAGACACAAATGTGAATGGACATATCCTCTAAATTCAAAGGATATATCTCTAGGCTTTTAAAGGTATTAGGAAAGGATATAACCCTTTTGAGGGTTACACCATATGCCAAAGGGTGCCATCAAAGGCACCCTTTCATGCCTATATAAATGAGGCATTGGATTTATTCTAAGAGATACAAATATTTCCAACATTCTTAAAAGTTAGAAGGTCAAGTTCATAGTCAAGAGAGTTTCCTCCATTTTTGTTGTTCAAGTTCTTGTGGAAAGAGTGTCTCTTCTAGAAGAAGCATCCAACTAATCATGGGAGAACGTTAGCCACAAAACTATCTGTAGAGCACCGAAGTGGGGCTAATAAGTTCTTAAGGACATAGAGTCATCTCGACTTGATTTAAGATAATTATTTTCTTCAACGCATTTCCAGGTTTTTCTTATTTCTCAAGTTCCATGCTTATGTTTTATAATTGAGATTTTGATTGAGTGATGCATGCCAAATTAAATTAACAACACTTTATAACTAACAATCTTAACAACTTTTTTTTTTTGAAAGAAACCATAAATTAAGGACTAAAGATTACAAGCAATAAAAGAGGGAATAAGATCCCTCCACAGCCCCTCAATTTGAGCACTGCAAGTATATCTTGCTACTCTATGAGTAGCAGAATTACATAATCTTGGTACGAACTGGAAGTTAACCGAACCCAAATGATGGACGGCATTTTTAATCTCTCCAACAATCCAGCACACTTCTTTTAAGCTAGAGATCTTCCCTAAAATTAAATTCACCACATTTTTGGCATCTGATTCAATAATAACATTCGAGAGGCCCAATTCTTTCGCACATTCTACCCCAAACATAATAGCTTCTGCCTCCGCAATCTCCACATCTCCCTGAAATTTAGTACTCTTTGTCGCAACTGCTAATATCTCATGACGGTGATTTTTAATAACCACACCCAATCCAACTCTGCCTTCCTCCTTGTTAACAGCAGCGTCCACGTTTATTTTAGCCCAAGAGTCATGAGCAGGGGGTCGAACCGAGCCTCTGTCCGACTCACTGACCGCCACAACACCTTCAGCTTCCTTCGCATAAGCACTCCAGAGCGCATCAGCCCTAAGCACCAAGGACCTACAATCAGAGACCACACCTTGGAAAATGGCTTCATTTCTAGCTCCCCAAATGGTCCACATTAGCATAACACATTGCTCCAAATCCTTGATGCACAGGTTAGTAAAGCACCAATGCATCAGATCCCCAAAGCTACCATTATCAGCCTTCATACGTATCAACTTCTGGGCAGGGAGCAGCCAACAGTCCTTCGAGGCCTTACAAGTGAAGATGGCATGTTTCAACGTTTCATTCTCTCTACCACACCTCTGACATCCTCCATCAATCTGAACTTTCTTCCTCTGAAGGTTGGCTGCAGTTGGAAGCCATCCACATAGACCCTTCCATAAGAATATCTTAACTTTTTCAGGCAACTGTAAGCTCCAAATTTTCCCCCATAGATTATGCTCCGAGTGCGATGTAGAGCTCGCTACCTCAGACTTCTCACAGTTCGTTGCAAGATGGTAAGCAGACTTCACTGAGAACATTCCCCTTTTTTCAAAATGCCAAATCATTCTATCATGCTTCGGTTCCTTGGGCAGAGGGGTGTTCAAAATTTCCATAACATCATCATCCATAAAATTTTCTTTGACTAGCTTTTCATTCCAAGTGTGGTTTCTCAATAACAGGCAGCTGACCTTAGCATTACCAGGCAAAATCTTACTCACGATTGGCCTAAAAGAAGATGGTCTGGCCACCCAATTGCTTTCCATAATTGTCGCACTTTCCCCATTGCCAATTCTCCATCTAAGTCCCTGCTGCAACAATCCTCTGCCCCAAAGGATGCTCCTCCAAATAAAAGACGGGTTGTAACCAAGTTTAGCATTAAGGAAATGTCCACTCTTGAAATACCTAGCTCTGAGAACAGCAGCCACAAGGGACTCAGGGTTTTGTAATAATCTCCACCCCTGCTTAGCCAACAAAGCTTTGTTAAAAAGTTCTAAATCCCTGAACCTCATTCCTCCTTTCATCTTGGATTTACTGAGACGGTCCCAACTGGCCCAATGGATTCTCTTCTTCTCACCCGAGGTTCCCCACCAAAAAGCATTCAACTTCTTTTGTATTTCATCACATAACCCACTAGGGAGTTTGAACACACTCATCGCATACGAAGGGATTGCTTGAGCCACTGCTTTGATTAGAACTTCTTTGCCACCACTAGAGAACATTCTACCATGCCAATTGGTAACCCTCTGAAGAATCTTGTGTTTAATCTCAGAGAACAGTTTGTATTTTCTTTTACTGACCATAGAGGGTAAACCTAGATACCTTTCATGGGGGGAAGCCGAATTCAGACCAAAAATATTCTTAATACTAGCCACTGTTCCAGAAGGAGTGTTGGGGCTAAACAAGATTGAGGACTTCTCATAATTAAAAATCTGGCCTGAGGCTCGAGCGTAGGAGTCGAAAATGTCTTTTAATCTAGTGCAATCTCTTGTGGAGGCTTTTGTGAAAACTAAGCTATCATCCGCAAATAATAGATGCGAGACTACAATATTTTTCCCAAACTTCATGCCGCCAAATTTTGTCTCCTTAACTCCTTGGTTCAGCAGACCAGAGAATGCTTCAGTGCATAGGATAAAAAGGTAGGGGGATAACGGACAACCCTGCCTCAGCCCCCTCTGTGGGCGAATCATACATGTAACTTTGCCATTAACAATAATAGAATAGCTAGGAGAAGAGATACAATTATAAATCAACTTTTTCCAAGATTCCGGGAACCCCATTTTACTTAAAATCCCCAAAATAAAACTCCACTCCACTCTATCGTAGGCTTTACTTATATCTAACTTTAACGCCACTAACCCCTTGTTGCTCTGGTTCTTCTTTCTTACCTTGTGTAGGCATTCGTATCCAATGATAACGTTATCAGTGATCAGCCTGCCTGGAACAAACGCACTTTGATTCTGTGAAATTAGCTCCCCAAGCACCCTTTTGAGTTTATTTGCTGCACATTTAGCTATGAGTCTATATATAACATTACACAAGCTGATAGGTCTGTAATCTGAAATAGATGTTGGTTGCTTCTGTTTGGGGATAAAAGCTAACAGTGTATGGTTGATGCTTGATATATCAGTAAAATGGTTTAAAGCAGCTAAACACGTCTGAGTTACCTTCTCTCCTACCGCCGCCCAATGTTTTTGGAAAAAAACTGCTGGGAGTCCATATGGGCCAGGAGCTTTGTTCGGGTGCATCTCTTTGAGGGCTCCCCAAACATCCTCTGCTGTGAAAGGGGTATTCAGGACATTAAACATCGCATTAGTCAGCTGTTTTTGAATTCCTTTCAGTGCCAAGTCTGTCTGATTGAATGAGGGATTTGAGGAAGTGAAAAGGCCAAAAAAGTAGTCACTAGCCACAGCAGCAATATCCTCTTCACTAGTCACCCAACTTCTTGCACTATCCATAATTCCATTGATCAAGTTCTTTTTCCTCATCTTTGAAGCGTAGGTGTGAAAAATTTTGTATTCCTGTCGCCCGCTTTTAGCCATGAAATCCTTGATCTCTGCCTCCAGTAAATCTCTTCATCCCGAAGCAAAGAGTCAATCTGCTCTTCCAATCTGCCTATTTCTTGCCCTCCTTGAAATTGATCTCCAGCCTTTTTAGCCTTCTGTAGGTCATTTTGCAGTTGCCTAAGCTTCTTACGCCTGCCCCCAAACTCCTTGGCACTCCAATCTGTCAATCTCTCTTGAGTCTTCCCCACACATTCAACAAATTCATGGAGCAGACTAATGTTCTGCACTCCCGAATAACTAGTCCAACACTCCTTGATGATATCTCCACAAGCTTGGTGCGGGTTCCAAATTTCTTCGTAAAAAAATCTTTTACTACCAGTTTTCCCAATGATTTCCCTCCAGAATTCGCCCTTTATATCCAGTAAAATCGGGCTGTGATCAGATCCCCACGCTTCAATATGACTGCTCGTAAGCACTAGATTCAGACCTTGCCACTTTGAGTTGCCGCAAAATCTATCAAGCCTTTCTTCAATTAAACCCTCCTTAAACCTCTGATTTGACCAGGTAAAGGGACGTCCGATATAACCAAGGTCCTCCAGATCACAAAATTGTAAAGACTCTCTAAACTTTGCCATCTCCTCAGACCTTTTATCTCCCCCGCCCAATTTTTCCCCAACAGACAAAATTTCATTGAAGTCTCCCCCATAGATCCAAGGCAAATCAAAAAAAGTTGATAATCTTCTTAAAAGCTCCCATGTGTGTTTCTTCTGAGATGTTTCTGGATGGCCATAGATCCCCGAGAACCTCCATGAGAACCCATCATTACTCTTTATAATAGCATCTATGTGGTGCATGCTATAAGACACAACATTCACATTTAAATCCCCTTTCCATAACAAGGCTAGCCCTCCACTACATCCTTTTCTACTAACAGCCAAACAATTTTCAAACCCAAGTCTACCACTAACCTTTACCGCATGATTTTCCATCATCTTCGTCTCACTCAAGAAAACAAGCTCTGGACTTTTACTGTGCAGGATCTCCCGCACTGCTCGAAACGTCCGAGGATTCCCCAACACTCGAACGTTCCAGAAAAGGATTTTCATAATGCCCGGCAGGGCTGTCTTGCAGCCTCTGCCGATATCTCCTGTGAACCCCCATTCTGATTGTCACGAACTTCTTCTTGCGAATCCTCCCTGCCTCCATTTTGGCTTAGGCTTCGGTTATAGGTAATTTCTGCTAGTTCATGACCCTTTGATTGATACTCTATCTTCCTCCTTTTATTTTCAATCACAATCACTTGCTTATTTTTCTCAAGGACTCGTTTCTTCAGAGGGTCGTTTTGATCAACAACTGAGAGAGGCGTCACTTTGGCTTGCCTTTTCCATTTCTTAGCCTTGGGGGAAGGGTTCGGGTTTGGGCTTGCTGTCACACTGGGCACTGGTTTAGCTTGGGCTAGTTGGGCCTGCTGAGAGGGGCCTCCATCAGTCATAACATCAGAAGTCCCTTTAGCTATTCTCGTGAAGGCTACTTTTACCAACCCTTTTTCAACCATCTCAGAGGTATCAGGTATAAGGTCTTTACCCGCAGGTTCAATCTCAAATGCTTGTGTTGTCCCATCAGCTTCCTCGTATTCCATATCCCCAGAAGGAGCTGGACAGACATCAACTCCCAACCCCGTTGTAAAGGAGGAGCGAGAGCTAGGGATTCGGGCTTTTGAGTTATGGTTAGAGGCTGCCTGTGTTGGGTCGGGTTTTGAAAATGGGTGATCTTTTTGAGGTGTGTCTAGGTCAAGGTGAGCTAGTGGTTGGCTGGTGGTATGTTGCTGCATATGGGCTTCAGGCTTAGGAAGCTGGTCGCTGAAGTATGAGGGCTCCCTGCTATCCTTCGGAAGACTGGATTCATCAACAATGCCTGCAAGGACACGCCCATAGAGTTTGAGGCTTTAGTTTTTGGGGACCCTCCATTATCACCTCCTCTCCTAACAAATTTGGACCCTTCTCCCCCTTGCTGAGCTCTCATCCAGGGCCCAAATTTGAATGAGTGTTTGGCACTATTATCCTCCCTGTTCAGCAACTCCTCTCCACAATCCCTGAAATTGTGGCCAAGCACTCCACAACTGAAGCAGAACTCAGGTAGTTTCTCATAGAGGACTGGGATTGTGGTAGTAGGTTCTGTCAAGTTTTGTTTTAAAAAAAGGCCTTTCTTCAGAGGTTTGTTCACATCTACTTCAATTCTAAGTCTGATAAACCTACCCATCACATTGCTTGCTGAATCTGAGTCAACTTCGAGGACCTTGCCAATCTGACTGCCTAAAAACCTTGCAGCATTCTCATTCATGCATAATACTGGAACATTATGGAGTTGGATCCAAAACGCTATCTTATCAAAATTTTGCTTCATAATGTCTCCTACTCCTGCAAGAGTCGTGAGGATGGTGAGTGAGTTGTCAAAATGCCAAGGGCCAGAGTTTAGAACTATTCGACGATCAAATCACACGAGAATCGGAATAAAAACTTATTTTGGCCTAGCCCTTCAATCTTGACTCCTTGAACTGTTCGCCAGCCATATTGTATCGTGTTTCTGAAAGCTTCTTTGTTAATAAGCTTAGTGGACAGTGACCGTCGTAAACACACAGTATAACGCAAGCGCACGTATCGTTCAAGTAGTATTAAAAATATCGATCCCACGAGGACTTAATTCCTACTGTTGTTATTAATTGTTGAATCTATTTATTTACAAATATCTAATTAAATGGAGAAGAGAATGATTGTTTGATTGGTTGAATGTGGTTTTACAAAATAAATAAATAAAAAGACAAAAGAAAATACTAAGGAAAATAACAAAAGACACAAAGATCTAGGGTCGTGAATCATTCTAATATCATTTAAAAGATGAAGTGGTTATTTTATGTTTGTGTAATAAATCAGTTTACTAACCTGGAACACTAAATTATGCAAAAGCCTCTGTCGATGGTCAGACGCAAATACCCAGTTTAACCCAATTGAACCATGTCTATGTCAACCAAATTATCTGGATTCATTAAGTTTAAGTTCCAATTATGGCTACCCCGCCCGACAGGTATATTCCTATCCTGTAAGGAAATCTATTAAAGGGTTATCTATCCTCAAGGAAGATCGTGGGCTATTAAGTCTAAGGCTGAAACCTAAAATCCCTATGTCTAGTTCATTTTAGATTTACCACATCAATCTTATTGGTGATCAGACAACAAGAAGCATTAAGCTTAAGATTTAATAAGTAAACCTTTAAATTACCCAAACTATAAAATAACCCCTTATAAACCGGTGATATTAGAATTCATCACAACCCCAGATAACTAACACATAACTAGGGCTAGTAACAACTTAAAAGTAAAAGACATAAAGTAAAAATACTGAAAAGTAAAAGACATAAAGTAAAACTGAAAAGTAAAATAAAATAAAATGCTAAGGTAAAAGGAATTACTTTTACTACTACTAATTTAGATATCTCCCATAAAATAATATATAAATTGTGTGATAATAATACCAACCGACCATATAGGCGGTATCCTGATTAAGTCAAATTAAGTCCAACCAGCCATAAAGGCGGAACCAAAATAAATTGCCAACCGACCAATCTGGCGGTATCCTTTATTAGTCAGGTTTAAACCAGATTAAAATGAATTACCAACCGACCAATCTGGCGGTATCCTTTTTAAGTCAATATTTAAAAAGTGAATATATATTATTTTTAAGGGAGATTAATCTAAATAGTAACAGAAAGAATTACCTTTCACCATAGCTGGAGAAGTTACCTCCTCATGGTAAATAGTAAAAGCTGTAAAAAGTAAAAATTAAAAATTAAATTACTATTATTACAAAACGTAATTAAAATTATTTACAAAACTAAAAACTAAAAATAAAAAAAAACTAAAAAAACTAAAGAATCTAGAGAGAGAAACTCTCTCTTTAGAAGGAATTGAAGAGAGAGGAAGGTGCACTGAATTCTGAAATCTCGAGCTCAATTTATAGGCCTCGGTAGGATCCAGCGTCGCGACGCCAGGCCCTCAGCGTCGCGACGCTGGATTTGTCGACGTGGCACGCTCTGGTTCGCTGGTTTGAAGATTCTGGATAAGATGATAAGGTGACACGTGGCAGAGTGGTTGGGCTTCAATTATTGTGACACGTGGCGGCTTCTGATTGGTCGCTGAGATTCTTATCCGCCACGTGTCAGATAAGGATAGGATACTCAATTATTGATGCTGACGTGGTAGTGACGTGGCGGTGATGTGGCGACGACGTGGCGACAAGTGGGAAAGAGACTGTCGGCACCATAGAATTGCGACACGTGTCGCTTCCTGATTGGCTGATGATGATGTGGCACGACATGTGGCAATTTGACTTGTTGACTTGCTGACGTGGCTGATGACATGGCGGTGACTTGGCGACGATGTGGCGATACGTGGCGATGATGACTATCGGCACCGTAGGATGCTGACACGTGGCACGGCGCATGTTAGCAGATCGGCTGTGATGTTGACACGTGGTACGGCGCATTTTAGCAAAGTCAAACTTTTCTCAGATTCTGATTTGTGGACCCGGCGCACGTTAGCACTGTTCGGCGCATTTTAGACGTCGCGACGCTGAACGCTTGGCGTCGCGACGCGCTTAAGACCAAAATATCCTGTTGACGTATTTTTGTCCGTTTTTTTTTGCCCCAATTGCCTCCAATGCTTTCCAAACTTATTTATCTACAAAATAACACAAAACATATCAAACGTTCACAAAACTCAAGAAACTATACAAAATATTAGGTTAAATGAGTGGGAAATAAGTGATATAAATACCACTCATCAGACATCACTTTCCCTGCTAAGCAGAAACCCCCCCAGCATTTTCTCCCCTTCCTCTTCAATCTGTTCTGCTAGACTCAGAATTCCCTCAAGTTCTTCTTCAATGGTAAGAGCCCCACACAAGTTAACTAATTCTTCTGTCTCCATTTCTATAAAAGAGCTAGCGCAAAACCCTGCCCCCACTCACAGAGGAGTGAATTAATAGAGCCACCAACTTATTATTTCATTTGTGTTGTAAAATAAGATTTGTGCATGATTCACGTGTGAAAGGAAAAAAAAAATAATTGCTTTAGAGTATAATTGAAATCATTGTTATGAAGTATACATTAAAAGTGCAAAACAAGATTCTTGTTTTTGTACTATAGAGTCTGGATAAGAGTTGATCTGCTTATTTAGTTTATATTAAATATATATATATATAATCAAAAAAAAGAAAAAAAAAAGAAAAAAAAAAGAGAGAGTAATGTCATCACGTAATGTTTTCAACTAAAAGAAGAAGAAGAAAAAGACCAGACATTAAATTCACAAGTCTAATTCTTTTGTTTTTAATTAAATCTTTTAAAATCACGTAAGTGTAATTCATTTTTGTTGTTGTCCTGTTTGTTGAAGGCAAAAAAAAACAAAAAAAAAAAAACAAAAACAAAAACAAAATTGTGTCCGTTAAATTTAAAAAATAAAATAAATAAACGTCCTCTAGAATTTTGAAGAATTTGCGCACGATAACTTTTGTGCTTGACTTTTTGAAACCTCTGCATGATTTTTTGAATTTTGATTGCCTTTGGTTGATCATATTATTTGAAGGGAAAAAAATTCGGAACATGATTTGATTTGACTTCTTATTTGTTACGCCAAATTTCTACTTTATTATTTCGTGTGATAAAATAAAGAAACTTGTGTGCAAAATTAAGACCAAAAGGTGTGGAAAAAAAAATATCTTTTAGACATAAATCCTAAAAAAAAAAAAAAAAAGACTTAGATTTAACTATATTATATTAGAGGATATGCAATTAACATTAGAGGATATGCAATTAACATTATAGAATATAAATAGCAATATTAATTTAGTAAAATCATATAGTGGATATTATAAACTTGATAGTATAAGTTTAAGTTAATATTAGGATATTCAATTATCACAAGCATACACCTAGTTTTATTGTGATAAAGTTGAAAGTTTTTTGTTAATTGTTTGTTGCATAGTTAGTTGAGAATTAAAAGTGTAGTCCTGCACAAGTAATTATATCCAAGCTTGATTAACTTATATATATACATATCTATACATATTAATTATTGTATTGTGAATTGAAGTGTTATACTAAGTTTGAATGTCTAAGATATTCTATTGAGAAAATGTCTAAATAATATTATGTCAAAAAGGCGACAAGAGCCTAAGTGTGCAAGGATTTAAGTGGTTACTCCGAACCCCCCTCATCCTCTGGGAAATTCCTTATTCATTTATCATAAGAAATCTTGGTCGTAAATTCAAGGACTTGTGTTTTTGGTACTACTGTCCAATATAGCAACGAGTGGATTCTTAGTATATCGCTAAAACAATATCATATGTTTGATCGTTATGTAATTTGTCTTTTGTATACTTATAGACTATTGTTGGGTTTTCCAATTATATATGACTAGCAGAAATATCGCAATACCGGTCGCTCATGGATAAAAATTGGAAAATTTTGGTGGAGCAAATTTTAAACAGTGGCAGAGCAAAATGTTGTTCTACCTGACAACTCTGCAGTTGGCTAAGTACCTCAAAGATCCTCTGGGTCCTGTGGAGGGAGAAACAGAAACAATCAAGCAACTGTGAGAAGAGACATGGTCTTCAGATGACTTCTTGTGCAAGAACTACTTCTTGGGAAGAATTGACAATACCGTGTACAATGTGTACCAAGGCATGATTTCTGCGAAGATTCTCTGGGAATCTCTCGAGAATAAATACGAAACTGAGGATGCTAGGCAAAATTTTTTTTGTCGTTGGTAGGTTTCTGGACTACAAAATGGTAGATTCAAGAACGGTAATGTCTCAGTTGGGTGAACTATAATTGATCATTCATGAAATATTGGATGAAGGGATGAAACTCTGTGAGACGTTTCAAGTTGCTACAATCATTGAAAAGTTACCTCCATCATGGAAGGACTTCAGGAGCTATCTGAAACACAAAAAGAAGCAGATAAGCCTTGAAGACTTTGGAGTTCGATTGATGATCGAAGAGGACAACCGGAAGTCCGAGAAGGCCAGCTACAAGACTATGGATTATAAGGCCAACATCGTCGAAGGTGTACAAGGTAGCAAAAAGAGAAAGAACAGTGGAGCTGATTCTTCCTAAGCTAACAAGAAGTTCAAGTGGAATTGCTATAATTGTGGAAAAAACGGTCATATGGCAAAGGACTGCGGAAACAAGAAGTCTCGGGACAAAGGCAAGAAAAAGAAAAATGAGGCCCATGTCACTGAAGATGAGCAGCTAACTGATGAGATATCAGGTATGAACCTCTCAACAGTTGTAACAGAAGCCAACTTAGTTAGGAATCCAATGGAATGGTGGGTGGACACTGAGGTTACTCGTCATATCTATGCTGATAGTAAGATTTTTTCCTCGTATCAGAAGGTCGATGGTGGTGATTATCTGATAATGGGAAGTTTATATACCTCTAGAGTGGTTGGACAAGGCACAATGGTTCTGAAGATGACATCCGGAAAGGAGCTTACATTGAAGAATGTTTTGCATGTTTCTGATATTCGGAAGAACTTGGTCTCGGGCTCTCTCCTCAGCAATAATGATTTTAAGCTTGTATTTGTTTTTGACAAGTTTGTATTGGCCAAAATGATATTTATGTAGGAAAATGATACTTCACTGAGGGTCTTTACAAGTTCAATGTAATGACTGTCAATCGACACATTGCTAATATAAGCTACAACTTCAGCTTATATTATTGAGTCACAAATGTATGACATAGGAGATTAAGACATGTTAATTATAATACAATGCATAAATTAATTAACATGGACCTTATACTTAAATTTGCAATTGATAACCAACATAAATGTGAGGCATGTGTTGAAGCAAAAATGCATAGAACATCATTTCATTCGATAGAACGAAGTTCAGAACCCTTGGAACTTGTACACTCTAATGTATGTGATATGAATATTGTGCAAATAAGAGGCGGTAAAAAGTACTTTGTCACTTTTATCGATGATAGCACAAGATTTTGTTATGTGTATTTAGTTGAGGAGCAAAGATGAAGCTATTGAGAGCTTTAAACACTATAAGAACGAAGTTGAAAATCAATTTGGCAAGAAAATCAAAAGAATTGGGAGTGATAGATGTGGTGGAATATGTGTCACCATTTGGTGAATATTGTTCCAATAATGAAATTATTCACGAAACTACCGCTCATTATTCGCCTCAACAGAATAGGATTACTGAGCGTAAAAACCAAACGTTGAAGGAAATGATGAACGCTATGTTGACAAGCTTTGATTTACCCCAGAACTTGTGGGGGGAAGCCACTTTCCGCCAACTACGTTCTGAACAAAAAATTAGACAAGACACCATATGAATTATGGAAAGGTCACGTACCTTTCTACAAATATCTGAAAGTGTGAGGGTGTCTTACCAAAGTAATGGTACCTAAACCTAAGAGGTATATGTTGGACAATTATGACCCATAGCATCACTATTTATAAAAGACATGATGTTCTTTGGAAAAATTAACTACGTGACAAATGAAATTGCTCATTTATCATTTTGTAATTGGATTACTTGGATATATAATGATAAAAGTCCATATGATCAGTTCCGATTAATAAGATATGAGACAGTATTAATCGATGAAAGGTTTGATCATAAATATCCATAGTCTAGTATTATCGAGATTAGACATCGATAATGCGGAATAGGCTAGTATTGCACTTGTGCGCGTTATGGAAGCTTAACGGTATAGTTCTCATATATTTGGGTATTGGATACTCATGCAAGTGGGTAATAGGAGGTCCTGTTTGCCGATGGTACAGGAACAGCTTCGCTCTGGATAGACCCTCGGAATCCCATTGGTAGTATGGACTATGTGTCTATGGGAATCTGAATCAGGGTATGTGTATTTGGTCTTAACTTAGAGGACTTGGCATCCTCGCTAGTCTATCCTTGCACTACAATCAGTACATTTTGGTTTTGGTCGTCCGGGGCTTTAACAGTGGATTAGAAGTATAAATCTATAAATAATATAGAATGAAAGAAAACAAAGCAGAATTTTCCAAAATATTACACATTGCTAGTGATTCGATATATAATAGTGATCCGATATATGCTTCGTACGAGGCAGACACAATTCCAGCCCCAGGCCTAGTATGTGACATCCGATACTGGATCGTAATACGCAATACACTGTATACTACGCCTGATAAAGATTATATATTCCTCGTTGAATATTTCTGGAGAATTGGGTAAGCACGGTGTTTTGCTAGAAGCCAACCATGTCTTGTAAATCGTTAAGAATGTGGTACCGGATACCCACGTATTCGGAAAGTCCGATGACCGTATTTACTACCAACATATCCAAGGATCTCTTGGGTCGCTTCCCAAAGATTCACCGATGAAATTTGACTCGAACAGAATTAATCTGGGATTAATTATGAGAGATAAAATTAATCTTGGATGAATTACGGCAATAATTAATCTGGGAATTAATTAACAGAGAGAAAATTAATCTGGGATTAATTGCGTCATGAATTAATCTGGGATTAATTTGTGAAGAAGAGAGAACGTGATTAATTTGGAATTAATCAGTAAAATAAATTTAATAGTTAAAATTGGATTTTTCTATTTTATTTATTTATTTGGGCTAAAATAATATATTTGATATATTAATTGAAATCAGATTTCAACACGGAATTAAAATTGGATTTTAATTCAAGCGAACGAATTATTTTGGAATTAATTCGTAAGCGACTTTCGTAATAATTTTGCGAGGCATTATTATTTAATTAAATTAGATTTAATTACATCGCAACGGAAAATTCGTTTAATCGGATTAAACGAACCCGAGCCCGAAGTTTGTTGAGCAAGCCCACTTGAATTTTGAATTTAAAGTGGGGCCCACCAACTTACATCAAATGTCACTTTTTGTGATGGGAGTCTAGTCACCTTTTTGGTGATGGAAGTGGGTGAATGCATTTAATGAATTTTTTTCTCAACACACTTAATTGGTTTTTTGGAAAAACATTTTTGACAACTTTTGTAACAAGTTGAAAACTCTCTCTCCCTCCTCCTTCTCCAAATGACCGAACACTTCTCCCTCCCCCTTGGATTTTTTTTTGCAAAAATTCAAGCTTGCTAGCACATGATGAGTTGATTAAGGTGATAGGGAAACTCACTCTTGAGTTTGGAATTCAATTTGAAGGCTTGGAGCTTCCATTACATCCATGAAAGTTTTGAACTTCTCTACCAATCATTGTGAGTATTTTCGCAACTCCTCTTGTTTATTCATACACAAATCATCTTAGTGATCTTGTGGCATGTGTAGGACACTAACAATGGTATCAGAGCCATCCTAAGTTTGATTTGAATTCTATGGTTTATATACTTTAATTTGAGATTTTTTGCTTGGAGCTTGATTTACCTAAATTGATTGTTTGGTTGAGTTGGATGATGATGAATTGGATTTGTGCATCTTTGGATTTGAAAAAAATTGATTGGATAAAAAATCCCCAAATACCCTAGTAATAATTCATGGTGATTTTTTGATTTTAGACTATTGGATGAGTTTAAAGCATGAAATGAATATTAATTGTTGATTTAATTGGATTGAAATCGGAATTGAATGTTATTTCATAATGATTGCCTTGAACCCTAAGCATGTTGTAGAATTGATTTTGCTTCAATTTGCGTTGGACATGAATTGGAAATGTTGAGCATGATTAATTGGATTAATTAGTGTTTTGGAAACATTAGATTAGTTGATTGATTATGTTAATTACACTTGAATTGGATTAATATGTAATTTAGAATAATGTATTAATTTAATTATTGTAATTGGGCTTAATGGGCTTGGTTTTGGACAATTGGGTTGGATCCAATTGGGCCCAAAACCATTTGCATAAAGTCCGAATATGACATTTGTTGGATATATGCTTACATATGTTAGATATATGTTTACATATGAAATATATTGGATATATGTTTCGGACATGGAGGTCCACCTACTAGATCTAGGAATTGGATGAGATCCAATTGATCTTAGAGATATACCTAGTTAAGTTTCATACAACTTGTTGGCCAAAATCAAGGTTGTGTGTTATTTAACGGGATCCTAGTGTTGGACATATATGACCCAAATCATCACTATTTGTACAGAACAAGATGTTGTACAAATTAACTATGTGACAAAGGAAATTTCTCTTTTATCATTTGTAATTGGATTACCTGGATATGTAAATGATAAAAGTCCATATGATTAGTACCAGATTAATAAGATATAAGACAATATTAATCCACAAAGGTTTAATCATTAAATATCCATAGTCGTAGTATTATCGAGACTAGACATTGATAATGCGGAATAGGCTAGTATTACATTTGCGCGTGTTATGGAAGCGTAACGACATAGTTCTCATATATTTGGGTATTGGATACTCATGCAAGTGTAATATGAGGTTCTGTTTACCGATGGTACGAAAACAGCTTCGCTCTGGATAGACCCTCAGAATCCCATTGGTAGTATGACTATGTGTCTATGAGAATTCGAATCAGGGTAGGTGTATTTGGTCTTAACCTGAGACTTGCATCGCTAATACTTGCGACAATCAATATACTTTGGTTTTGGTCGTCCGGGGCTTTAACAGGTTCTGTGTATGCCTCTTCTGGGTATACTGAGAATCGTAGTGTATTGGGTGTGATGTCAAGAAAGAAGTATCACTTCAGTTATATGGAGATGATGATCACGCAGAGATACAGAACTGGTACTCTAAGTGCTATAGTCATCGGGGAAGTATGACTAGGTCATGACTTTCCGATCATAAAGAGACTAGTTGCTAGTGATCCGATATATGCTTCGTACGGGGCATACACAACTCCAGCCCCAGGCCTTGCATGTGACATTCGATACTGGATCGTAATACGCAATACTACATATGCTACGCCTAACAAAGATCTTGTATTCCGTAGAAGAATATTTCTGGAGAATTGGGTAGGCATGGTGTTTTGCTAGAAGCCAACCATGTCTTGTAAATCGGTAAGAACGTGGTACCAGGTACGCAAATGTTCGGATAGTCCGATAACCGTATTTACTGCCAACATATCCAGGGATCTCTTGGGTCGCATCCCAAAGATTCACCGATGATGTTTGACTCGAATAATATTAATATGAGATTAATTATGAGAGAGAAAATTAATATGAGATTAATTATCAAGAGAGAAAATTAATCTGGGATTAATTACGGCAAGAATTAATCTGGGATTAATTATCAGAGAAAGAATTAATCTGAGATTAATTGCGTCGAGAATTTATCTGGGATTAAATTCGTCGAGAGGAGAGTACGCGATTAATTTGGAATTAATCGGCAAAGTAAATTTAATGGTGAAATTGGATTTTACTATTTAATTTATCTAATTGGGCTAAAATAATATATTAGATATATTAAATAAAATTGGATTTCAACGGGGAATTAAATTGGATTTTAATTTTAGCGAATGAATTAATTTGGAATTAATTCGCGAGTGACTTCCGTAATAATTTTACTGGGTATTATTATTTATGTCGCGACGAAAATTCGTTTAATCGGATTAAACGAACCCAAGCCCAAAGTGTGTTGTGTAAGCCAACCAAATTTTGAATTAAATAGGTAGGACCCATGACTTACATCAATTGTCAACAATTGATGTAAGTGGTTGGCAATGTAATAAATTGGATTTGATATACACCTCACCTACCAAAAAAATACATAACACAATTAATAAATGAATTTTTTTGGAAATTCTTATCCCTCTCTCGGTTTTGGCCGAATGGCCACTGCCCCTGCTTGGCTGAATGGCCTTAAATGTATTTGGCCGAATGGCCTTAGAGTTCTCTTGGTCAAATGGCCACAAAAGTGAAATGAAAGAAATATATATATATATTGCTCTCTCTTTGACTTTTAAAAGGCCACTGCTCTCAGTTTTGAAAGCGGCGAGAAGTAAAAGCCATTTGGCTTCACTTGATGAAAAGCAATTGGCCACTGTCTTCTTTGAGATGGCCGAATGTTAGAAACCATACATTGCTCTCTGATTTGCTTTTGAAGCATGGCCGAAAGGCCTTTGGTCATTTTGGCCGATTATTTTCCCCCTCTCTCGGGCAAATTTGTTTCTCCTTGGGAGATAAAATTTATTCCATTTGTTCTAGCTAGCACTTATGGGAGTCAAATGAAGGTGATAGGGATACTCACCCATGAGCTGAGGAGCTTCAATATCCATGATAAATTTTGAACTCAAGCCAATCAGTGTAAGTCCTCCGCAACTTATTTTTGATTTTATTCACACATGAATCACGCTTAGAGATCTCGTGGCATGTCTAGAACACTAACAATGGTATCAGAGCAAGATCTAAACTTGATTTAATTTCTAGGGTTTATGGTCTTTAATTTGAGATTTTTGGCTTGGAGCTTGATTTTGCCTAAATTGATGATTTGGTTGAGTTTATATGATGTTGAATTAGATTTGTATATCATTGGATTTGTGTTAAATTGATTAGATCAAAAATCCCCAAAATCCATGCTTGGCCGAAAATTACCCTAGGAAGCTCATGGTTAATTTTTTGAATTAGACAATTGGATATGTTGATTCACATGAAATTGAATGTTAATTGTTGATTTAATTAGATTGAAATCAAAATTGGATGTTAATTTCATGTATTGCCGTGAGTATGAAGCATGTTGGAATGGATTAATTGTGCTTTAATTTGTGTTAGACATAAATTAAAATATTAAGCATGATTAATTAGATTAATTAGTGTTTTGGAAATACTAGATTAATTAATTAATTGTGTTAATTACACTTGAATTGAATTAATATGTAATTTGGAATAATGTATTAATTTAATTTGTTGTATTTGGGCTAATGGGTTTGGTTGAGCCAAATTTTAGTCTTGGATTATAATTGGGCCTAAACCATTTCCATAAAGTCCAAAATATGACAATTGGGCCTTTAATAATTTAATTGGGCCTAATGGGCCAAAATTGATTATATGGAATATGGTGATTCCTATTGGGCCTAGACATTATGGGTTAGATCCATTTTGGCCAAAAGCCCAAGCCTAAAGAATTAATTAAAAGCCCATTGGACTTTAATTGAATAGTATTGGATACTAATTGGGCCTTTGAGACCCATTAAGATTGGATTTGGAATCTAAGTCTTTAAGGCACATAAATAAGTGTAATTATTTAATTTGGAATTAAATATGAATTAGTATTGGATACAATTTAAATTGGATTTAAAATTATAATTCGATATAATTCAAGAATACTTACTTTGAGTAGTTATTTTTAAACGAGTTTGACTCGAGCAAATCAAATCGTTGTATGAACATTGGATGGTCATTAATCAAAGATTAATTAATTGGATTAGATTGATTGGATAACATGTTTTGTGTGAATACTTGGATGTATGTATGAATAATGTATATCGGATGGATATTAGAAATGTGAGGGCAATTTTGGAAATTATTGTAATAAATTTAGAATTTATTAAATTGGACCTGGGTGTTCAGCCTATTATCTCCTTATCTCATTGTATTTCTCTTCTCACCAATTCCTGTCAATGTAAATGAGGTTTCTTTAGAAGTATTATGTAATTGTGTAGAAGTATGAATAATGCTAGCGGGAGAGAGGAATCAGAGAGATTTT
The DNA here is from genome assembly GCA_019454045.1 of Zanthoxylum bungeanum. Classification (NCBI taxonomy): domain Eukaryota; kingdom Viridiplantae; phylum Streptophyta; class Magnoliopsida; order Sapindales; family Rutaceae; genus Zanthoxylum; species Zanthoxylum bungeanum. Next base: position 95,655 of record SKCR01034809.1, on the reverse strand, counting down.
TTCTAGGAACAATTTGTATCGTATATCCATCCGCATATCATTATTATTTTATTTGCGCCTTATTATGCTTTTAGAATGCATGCTTAAGGGTGTATGATGAGACCTAAATAAAGATAATAAATTGGTTGCCAAATCGCGACAAAAACCCTCATTTTATATTAAGCGTTTTTCCTTCCATTGTGTGATTCTCTCTCAAGATCCAAGATTGACACTGGTTTGTTGGCCAAAGTCAAGACCTTTGTCCATTGTGGATGTGTTTGAATCATGAAGGCTTTGTTCCATATCGTACGCCTTGGGCAAGTTGTGATTTGTTGGCCAAAGTCAAGGTCACTTCTTGTTCATCAGCCTCGATTACGAAGCTTTCCCACTGTCAATGGGTCACGCTTAACTGATTTCATTAAGCTTGTTGAGCCAAAGCCAAGACTTAGTTGATTTAAAGGAAAAAAAGTTAGGGAATATATTGGATATATTGGCATATATTGGATATATGTTTCGGACTTGGAAGTCCACCTACTGGATCTAGAAATTGCATAGGATCCAATTGATCTTAGAGATCTACCTAGTTAAGTTTCATACAGCTTGTTGGCCAAAGTCAAGGTTGTGTGTTATTTAACGGGATCCTAGCCCACTAGGAAACTGGGTTTCCCGAGTAGTCCACAGAGGGTTAGAGGCTCACCGAAAAATAGTGGGAGACAAGTATTAAATTTACAATTTCGTTTAGATACTTGCCAATACGCGCTCATTTTATTTTTCATCATTAATTATTAAATATATTAGTTGGACTAATATTCAATTGTTGTTTTATTTTAACAGTTAGACTGTATTCAAACTACTTCATTTGTAGCTGGTTATATAATTATATTATTGTAATCAATACATTTGAATGTAACCAATCAATTGTAGTTGATTATATAGTTAGACTATAGTAACCATTACATTTAATTGTACCTGAAATCGTTGATTGGATAGTTGGACTATAGCAATCAAGATGAATGAAAGATTAGTATCAAATGACATAATCCTGGGGAAAATGTCTTTAACGACTTTAATTTCAGATTGGGAATAGAACTTCACGATAGTCTTGGGAGTTGAGAAGTTATTCTATTTGATAGAGAAACCTCTTGAGCATGAGCCCGGAGTTGAGCGAATAGTAGAGCATGAGCTTAGGAAGACTCATTGTGATGATAACTTTAGTGCTCAATCCGTTATGCACAACCAGAGCTTCTTAAAAGGACATATCCCAAGTTGTCTACCTAAACTGTGGCAAACGGGGTCACTAAAAGTGTGACTGCCGTATAGACAAGGCAGACATGAAGGAAATGAAGGTGGGATAAGGTTCCGACTTCAAGAATGATTGTTATAAACATGTTCACTACTGGTTTTAAAATTGGATTTTTGATACTAGATGTGGTACATAAATATATGTACTGATGTGCGGGATCTGCTGATAAGCAGAAGACTGACTTCAGATGAGATCGACATGCGAGTCGGAAACATGACGAGAGTCGCTGTTTTGGCCGTAGAAACCTAAGTTTTGGAATTGCCCTTTGGGCATGTACTTAAATTATGAGACTGTTATAATGTATCTAGTTTGACTAGGAACATTATCTCTGTATCTAGTTTAACCCGTTGCGGGTATACCTTTATATTCCGAAACGCCGGGTGTTTTGTTTATAAATCTGATATCGAGATATTTACATTAGATGTAAATAATGGTCTTTATATTTTGAATATAAATGAATCTCAAACATATAAAATGACAAACAAATAGCTCAAATTGAGTAATTTCTAATGAGGCTTATTTGTGGCATTGTCTTCTGGGACTCATTAACAAGACTCGTATGTCCACACTTTCGAAGAGTGGATACTAGGACGGATTTGATTCTAATTCAAATGATGTCTACGAATCTAGTTTAATTAGGCAAAGTGCCTAAAACATATTTTACTTGGTAAAAGTGCAAGTTCCACCGATCTGTTACCCTCGTTCATAGTGACGTAAGTGGGCCCATGTCTAGCTAGGCTAAAGGTGGATATGAATACTTCGTAACCTTTACGGATGTGGCATCGCGTTGCGGTTATGTGAATCTTTTGAAACACAAGTCGGAGACTTTTGAGTAATTCAAAGAGTTTCGACACGAAGTAAGAAAACAGACCGGCTAAGTATTAAAAACATTACGGTTGGACCATAGTGTAAAATACTTAAACAGATGAGTCGCTCTGAGCTACCAATTTCCTTCTGAGGATACGTATTAAACAGTGTATTACTTATTTTGAATAAGGTTTCGTAAAAATCTGTTAGACAGACTTCATATTAGATATGAACAGGAAAGAAACTGGGTTTCTCATTCCTGAAGATTTGGGAATGCTGGGCATATGTTAAATGTTTGGATGGTACTAAACTAGAACCCAAATCGGATAAGTGCCTATTTGTAGGTTGTCCTAGGGAAACCAAAGTATAGTACTTATACAACTCACAAGAGAACAATGTAATTGTTGCTCTCCATGAGGTTTTTCTAAGAGGAATTCCTATATGCAGTGGTAAGTGGGAGGAAAGTAAAACTCGATGAAAATCAGAGTAATATTGTTCCAGGCACCGAGTCCTCACGGAACACCAACAGTTCATCAAGGATGAAACTGTACCACAATTTTCTAATACACAATAACCGACTACGTATGAGGAAGTGATACAAGATATCGACTCCTTTTATGGTAAAGTGCCATGAAGTCCGAAATGGATTCCATGTATACCAACCATGTTTGGATACTGGTTGATGTACCAGAAGGCATTGTGTCTATTGGTACTAAACGAGTCTTCAATGAAGACATACATGAATGGCAACATACAAATGTACACAGCTAGGCTTGTACAGAAAGGGTATCGTCCAAGACATAGTGTCGACTGCGACGAAACTTTTTCACCTGTTGCCATGATTAGATCCATTCGGATAATGCTTGCTATAACTGCATATTTCGTTTATGAAATATAATAGTTGGACGCCAAAACCGCTTTCTTTAACGGAAACCTTTTGGAGGATGTTTGTATGCAACATCTTGACGGTTTGTCGTGCCAAAATATGCAAACAATGTTTGCAAGTTAAACTGATCCATTCATGGATTGAAGCAAGCATTGCGTTCTTGGAACCAGCGTTTTGATGTAATCATAATAGTATATGATTTAATTCAAAACGAAGATGATTCTTGTGTATATAAGAAGGTTAGTGGGAGCGCACTGACAATGATTGTCCTATACATTGATGATGTATTGCTTCTTAACAATGACATTCCCATACTAAGATCGGTGAAAGCTTGGCTTTCATGAAAAATTCTCCATGGAATACCTGGGAGAAGCATGTTTTATTCTAGTTATAAAGATCTACTGGGATAGATCTAGAAAGCTGCTGACACTCTCTCAGTGTTCGTACGTTTTGATATATACGTGACCTGATGTCTCATATGCTTTGAGCATAAGTAGATGCAATCACGCCAATCCAGGTGATGGTCACTCGATTGAAGTAAAGAACATCCTTGAGTATCTTGGATGAACCAAAGATGCTTTCTGAGAATATGGGGAAAGAAGAACTTGAGATGACTGAGTTCATCGCTACAAGTTTCCAAACCGATAAAAACGACTGTAAGTCGTAATAAGGGTACGTATATTGTTTGAATAACGGAACAGTGAGCTGAAAATCTTTCAAGCAAGATACTGTTGCTGAATAAACAACAAGAGCGAAACATTGCTGCAGTTGAGGCAGCAAAAGAAGCATTTTTGGGTCTATATAATCCTAATTGGATTAGGAGTAGTTCTGTTAGCAACTGAACTAGGCTACAACGCAGGCTAAAGAACTGCGGTCTCATCAATGATCCAAATATGTACTTCAGATAATTCATCTGATTCATTCGAACATACATCGTAGCAATGTGATGATTGAATAAATCGCATCAGATGATAACCTTGCAAAATCGCTAACGAAAGCCATTTCTCAGCAGAAGTTTGAGCGACTCGTACATAGTTCGAGTGTAAGACAATTGAGTGATTGGCTATAGGCCAAGTGGGAGATTGTTGGACATATATGACCCATAGCATCACTATTTGTACATAAAAAGGTGTTGTTGTACAAATTAACTATGTGACAAAGGAAATTGCTCTTTTATCATTTGTAATTGGATTACCTGGATATATAAATGATAAAAGTCCATATGATTAGTACCGGATTAATAAGATATGAGACAATATTAATCCACGAAGGTTTAATCATTAAATATCCCTAGTCGTAGTATTATCGAGACTGGACATTGATAATGCTAAATTGGCTAGTATTACACTTGCGCGTGTTGTGGAAGCGTAACGGCATAGTTCTCATATATTTGGGTATTGGATACTCATGCAAGTGTAATAGGAGGTTCTGTTTACCGATGGTACGGAAACAGCTTTGCTCTGGATAGACCCCTCAGAATCCAATTGCTAGTATGACTATGTGTCTATGGGAATCCGAATCAGGGTAGGTGTATTTGGTTTTAACTTGAGACTTGGATCGCTAATACTTGCGACAATCAACATACTTTGGTTTTGGTCGTCCGGGGCTTTAACTGGTTCTGTGTATGCCTCTTCTGGGTATACTGAGAATCGTAGTGTATTGGGTGTGATGTCATGAAGGAAGTATCACTTCAGTCATATGGAGATGATGATCACGCCGGGATACAGAACTGGTACTCTAAGTGCTATAGTCATCGGGGAAGTATAACTAGGTCTTGAATTTCCGATCATAAAGAGACTAGTTGCTAGTGATCCGATATATGCTTCGTACGGGGCAGACACAACTGCAGTCCCAGGCCTTGAATATGACATCTGATACTGGATCGTAATACGCAATACTATGTATACTACGCCTAACAAAGATCTTGTAGGCCTTGAATATGACATCTGATACTGGATCGTAATACGCAATACTATGTATACTACGCCTAACAAAGATCTTGTATTCCGTAGAAGAATATTTCTGGAGAATTGGGTAGGCACGGTGCTTTGCTAGAAGCCAACCATGTCTTATAAATCGGTAAGAACGTGGTACCAGGTACGCAAATGTTCGGATAGTCCGATAACCGTATTTACTGCCAACATATCCAGGGATCTCTTGGGTCGCATCCCAAAGATTCACCGATGATGTTTGACTCGAACAATATTAATATGAGATTAATTATGAGAGAGAAAATTAATATGAGATTAATTATCAAGAGAGAAAATTAATCTGGGATTAATTACGGCAAGAATTAATCTGGGATTAATTATCAGAGAAAGAATTAATCTGAGATTAATTGCGTCGAGAATTTATCTGGGATTAAATTCGTCGAGAGGAGAGTACGCGATTAATTTAGAATTAATCGGCAAAGTAAATTTAATGGTGAAATTGGATTTTACTATTTAATTTATCTAATTGGGCTAAAATAATATATTAGATATATTAAATGAAATTGGATTTCAACGGGGAATTAAATTGGATTTTAATTTTAGCGAATGAATTAATTTGGAATTAATTCGCAAGCGACTTCCGTAATAATTTTACTGGGTATTATTATTTAATTAAATCGGATTTAATTACGTCGCGACAGAAATTCGTTTAATTGGATTAAACGAACCCAAGCCCAAAGTGTGTTGTGTAAGCCAATCAAATTTTGAATTAAATGGGTAGGACCCATGACTTACATCAATTGTCAACAATTGATGTAAGTGGTTGGCAGTGTAATAAATTGGATTTGATATACACCTCACCTACCAAAAAAATACATAACACAATTAATAAATGAATTTTTTTGGAAATTCTTATCCCTCTCTCGGTTTTGGCTGAATGGCCACTGCCCCTGCTTGACCAAATGGCCTTAAATGTATTTGGCCGAATGGCCTTAGAGGGCTCTTGGTCAAATGGCCACAAAAGTGAAATGAAATAAATATATATATATATTGCTCTCTCTTAGACTTTTAAAAGGCCACTGCGCGAGAAGTAAAAGCCATTTGGCTTCACTTGATGAAAAACAATTGGCCACTGCCTTCTTTGAGATGGACGAATGTTAGAAACCATACATTGCTCTCTGATTTTCTTTTGAAGCATGGCCGAAAGGCCTTTGGTCATTTTGGCCGATTGTTTTCCCTCTCTCTCGGGCAAGTTTGTTTCTCCTTGGGAGATAAAATTTGTTCCATTTGTTCTAGTTAGCACTTATGGGAGTCAAATGAAGGTGATATGGATACTCACCCATGAGCTTGGGATTTTCAACATCCATGAAAAGTTTTGAACTCAAGCTGATCAATGTAAGTTGACCGGCGTAAACACACACGTATAACGCAAGCGCACGTATCGTTCAAGTAGTATAAAAATATCGATCCCACGAGGACTTAATTCATACTGTTGTTATTAATTATTGAATCTATTTATTTACAAATATCTAATTAAAGGGAGAAGAGAATGATTGTTTGATTGGTAGAAAGTGGTTTTACAAAATAAATAAATAAAAAGATAAAAGAAAATACTAAGGAAAATAACAAAAGATACAAAGATCTAAGGTTGTGATTTCTTTTAATATCATTTTAAAGATGAAGTGGTTATCTTAAAGTTGGTAACATATTGATTTATTAACCTGGAACACTAAATTATGTGTAAGCCTCTGTCGATGGTCAGACACAAATACCCAGTTTAACCCAATTGAACCATATGTCTATGTCAACCAAATTATCTGGATTCATTAAGTTTAAGTTCCAATTATGGCTATACCCCCGCCCGACATATTTCCTATCCTGTAAGGAAATCTATTAAAGGGTTATCTATCCTCAAAGAAGATCGTGGGTTATTAAGTCTAAGGCTGAAACCTAAAATCCCTATGTCTAGTTTATTTTAGATTTACCATATCAATTTTATTAATGGCCAGTTATTAAAAAACATTAAGATAAGACTCAATAAATAAATCTTTATATTACCCAAATTATAATTTAACCCCTTATAAACCGGTGATATTAAAAGTCATCACAACCTCAGAAAACTAACACATAACTAGGACTAGTAAAAACATAAAAGTAAAAGACATAAAGTAAAAAGCTGAAAAATAAATTACAATAAAATAAAATGCTAAGGTAAAAGGAATTACTTTTACTACTACTAATTTAGATATCTCCCATAAAATAATATATAAACTTGTGTTAAATTTACCAACCGACCAGTCTGGCGGTATCCTGATTAAGTCAAATTAAGTCCAACCAGCCATTAAGGCGGAACCAAAAATAAATTTACCAACCGACCAGTCTGGCGGTATCCGTGATTAGTCAGGTTTAAACCAGATTAAAATTAAATTACCAACCGACCAATATAGCGGTATTCCTTATTAAGTCAATATTTTAAATAGTGAATATATTATTTTTAAGGGAGATTAATCTAAATAGCAATAGTAGAAGAATTACCTTTCACCCTAGCTGAAAAAGTTACTTCAACATGGTGAATAGTAAAATGTAAAAACTGTAAAAAGTAAAAATAGTAAAAATTAATTACTATTATTACAAAAGTAATTAAAATAAATTACAAACTAAAAATAAAAAAATAAAAATTCTAGAGAGAGAAACTCTCTCTAGAGAGAGAAATCAAGAGAGAGAGAGGTATATGAAAAATGAAAATTCGCGGCCTATTTATAGCAAAACAAAATTCACTGTTTGGGAACTGTGCGCGCGTCGCGACGCTAAGGCGTTGCGCGTCGCGACGCTCAAATGTCGACGTGGCACAATGAGACGGCAACACGTAGCGAGGCGGCTAACTGTGCAAGCGACACGTGTCAAGGCGGCTAATTCTCAATTATTGTGATGACGTCATGCTGACGCGGAGGCGACGTGGCGATGACGTGGCGACACGTGGCGCTGACGTGGCGTGGCGGCTGACTGTACAACTGTCGGCACAATGGGATGGCGACACGTGGCGACACGTGTCAAATTCTGATTGGCTTAGGCTGACGTGGCATGTTGACTCGTTGACCGATGACATGGCTGATGACGAGGCGACACGTGTCATGTCAGAGTGTCGGCAGCATATGATGTTGACACGTGTCACGGCGCACGTTAGCAGATCGGATGTGATGGTGACACGTGGCACGGCGCATTTTAGCAAAGTCAAACTTTTCAAATTGTTGACCGTTGACCATGGCGCATTTTAGCAGAACCGGCACACGCTGGGCGTCGCGGCGCGCAGTGCTCCTGCGTCGCGACGCGAAGAAGACCAAAATAACCATGTTGACGCATTTTTGTCCGGTTTTGCCCCAAATTGCCTCCAGTGCTGTCCAAACTTTATTTATCTGCAAAATAACAATAAAACACATCAAAACGTTCATAAAACTCAAGAAACTATACAAAATATTAAGTTAAATTAGTGGGAAATAGTGATATAAATACCACTCATCACACCCTCAAACCTAACATTTTGCTAGTCCTCGAGCAAAATACAAAATAAAATAACATAACAAAATTTAACTAAGCCACTTTCGTAGGGATCACGGTTACATTTAGCATATGCAACAAGCTTTAAACCCCTAGGTGTCCCTAGTGGACGAGTGTAGTCTCGTGAGGGTTTACAGCAATGATACCCACAAACATTTTACAAAAGTAAAAAGGTATTTAAAACTAATGCACACAAAACAAAAAGACAAGCGAAAAGAGAATAAAGAAAGAAAGTGACTAATCAAGTGAAAAATCTACTCCAAGTTACTAGTTGTTTTGTTTCTTTCTAAATTACCGAATAAGTAAATTCTCCGATTGTTTTTACCATTCTCCATATACACAGCCAACAAAATATTAATCATTTCATTTTTGCCCACAACAGTCATAAGTGCAGTTGATAAGAGAGTAATATTTTTGTCCTAAAGTTCTATCAGATTTCACACCTTTTTTTTGTAGCAATGGAATAATTTTTCTGATTTTTCTGATTTTTTTCTTTGATTTTTTCTCTATTTTTTATTTTTATACAATACCTTCCGTCTATGTAGCGAGCTTTGGGTCGGTGGCTCCCAAACCAGTTGGCTTTAGGGCACCAGGTGTTAAGACACCCCTACGAACTTAATTACTCAGACTTCAGATATATATATATTTTTTGCAGCATCTTCGATCCATGTAACGAGCTTTGGGCCAATGACTCCCAAACCAGTTGGTTTTAGGGCACTAGGTATTAAAATACCCTTACAGACTTAATAACTCGGATCTATGACGTTTTTTTTTTTTTTTTTTTTTTTTTTTTTTTTTTACTCCATCACTATTTAGAGATGCTTCCTCCAATTAAACTATAGCACGGAATATTACAAACTTTTCAATTTTAGCTCATGTCCGTATGTTTCCATGTAAGTTCATAATACCTGTCAACTGAACATATGAAGATCCAATTTAGTCAGTGTTAAGGAGAATTCACAAATTAAATAATTAAAAAGGAAATAAACAAAAATTAACTTGTTTCGAAATAGGTTTGAGATACGTCTCAGGAGTGGAAATTCCTTACTCGGCTATCTTTTACCAATTCCACCTTTTTAGTCAAAATAAAAACACAAAAATGCAAAATATTTTGTAATTTTTGAAAATTTTCAATTTTTTTGTATTTTTCGAAAAATTTTGAACTAAAAATAAAAACAACATACAACTAAAAACAAGGTACTAATCAACTAAATCCCTCCCCCAAACCTAAATGAGACATTGTCCCCAATGACTTAAACAGTAGAAGAAGAGTTAGAAGGTAATACCTGATCAGCTGAAATTTTACAGGAAAAATTACCGATAAAGATTTATGTCCAAATTACGATTCTTACCACGATTGTTATTTGACCATTAAAAATTTTGGCAGAATCACCTTTAAAAACTCAAACTTTCCCCAAAATTCACCCTAAAAAATTATCACCAATCAAATCCCAACTTTGGTATTTTTCAGAAAAATTCGACAGAGTCTCCCCTGAATTTTTGATTATCCAACACAACCTAAATCTATCAAATGCCACAAACAAACTCCAAATACCAAACTCAATTTCTTCGCCCCCAATTACTACGAATCAAATTCAACCATCCAACACTTCCTAATCCAATCCACAGTCAACCAATTCATAATTCAATTTTTCAATTTACCCAATTACCAAATCAAATTTTTTTATCAAATCATTACCGTATTTTAGTTCTGATTCAGCAATTGGTTCGGTTTTGCTTTTTTTGGGCGTGGTTGTTCTTGTTTTGGGGGGTGATGGGTCTGTTTGGAGTATTTTGGCTTGCGGAGGTCGGCTATGGCAGTCACGGCAAGACACGGCAGTGGGCTCGGCTTGGTGTGGTGATGAAGGTCGGCTTTGATCCTGACAGAATGGCTTGGCAGTGGTTCGGTCGGCAGTGGTGATGGGTTGACTTTGTCGGTTTTTGCGGTTTGGGTTGGAGATCCGGCAATGGTGCGACTTGTGTGGTTTGGTTCAGGCGAGACAGTGGCGATTGGGTAGTCTCGGTTTGGTCTCGGTGATTAGATCTCGGCGATGGCTCTCGGTGTTGAGTGTTTCGTGGTGGATGGGTTGGTTTTGATGGTGAAGGACTCGGCTATGGGGTTGCCGATTTCTGGTAGTTCTCGGCTGGCTGTGTGGTCTCGGTGGGTTGGCTTGCGGTGGTCGAGGGTGATGATTGATGTTGGTGATGTGGGTGCGGTTGGTGGGTCGTGGTGATGGTCTGGTTTCGGTTGGATTTGGCTGCTGGGTTGAGAGAAAATGGTGAGATCTGTGAGGAAGGAGGAGTGATCTGTGCGTGGTGGCCACTGGTTTTAGGCTTGTAATCAAACCAGTGTCGCGACGCTGAAATTGGTCGTGCGTCGCGACGCTTCGGTAATTTTTAGGGATTTTTTTTTTTTTTTTTTTTTTTTTTTTTTGCCAAAAACCATGTCTTGCGACAGATAAATCCATAGGGACGCGTCCCAAAAGATGTCTCCTTACTTGGCCGTCTCCTGGATCAACTTTGTATCTTCGTGATTTTGTCAAATTTTTATTTTGAAAATCCCGCTTGCACTGGCTTACTTTGTCCTGAAAAATTCCGTTTTTAATTTTTCCTGCAAAATTAACACAAAAAAAAATTAAAAAGTTCACACAAAATATGAAAAATAAATTACAACAAATTGCATGGGTTGCCTCCCTGCTAGCGCTAAATTTTTCGTCTTCAGCCAGACGTGACTGAAATTTATCTGTTAAGGAGGTTTCAGTGTCGTTTTGGATGTCCGATTAAAGACAATCCCGTGAGCGTTGCTTTTGAAGGGTCTCTTCCAACGGTAAAGTGGCAAAAATAATTTTGTCTCATTCAGTGATCGTGCCATTTTTTTAATCTTTATTGCTCTAGTGGTACCTGAAAAGAAAGAAAGAAAATCAGGAGGTCTCGTATGATGTTTGACTTGGAATGGAAGTTCCATTCTGTCAAACTTCTGGGTGATATCTTTGATTTGTACTCCCCAAAACAGCGATGTTTTTCCTGAATGCTCTGGATTTTTATTAAGGTCAGACATTTGCTCCTCCATTTGCTCTGTTTCTTGCTCCACATTTTCTTCACAGATGTATTTTAAAATTTCTGTATTTAGTTCTTCATCTGTCATCTGTGAAATACATGTTTCAAAATTGTCAACCTGAGAATGAAAAGAAATGTTAGATTTTAGGTCTTCATCCTCTGATTCGGGTGAATTGATTGGCTCAAGTTGATCTTCTTCAAACATTTGTGAAATAGAATCTCCAAGATCTTCATTTTGAGGATTCAGAATTCTATCCTCAATTTTTGATGCAGTTGGTACAAATATTTCAGCTTCATCCTCGTCAGAATCTGAATAATAGAAATCAAATCCAGACTTTGCCGGTTCAAGTTCCTGAACTGATACATCTGGTTGTTGATACTGCTCAGCCTCCTCCTCTGTTGAAGTGTCATTGTGGATTTCTGGGTTCTCGAGGCTTCATCAGTGTCATCTGAAACTGGTTCTTGAGGTATGATGTTCTGGTTTTCTATTAATTGTCTGATCTGATCTGTCATTCTCTGCATGGATTCTGCGTTACTCTGAACTTGTGCATCAAATTGAGCTGTCTGTTCTTTGAACATGTGAATCAATTGATCTTCCTCTGATGGTTCTGGTTTTTGATAAGGATCGAAGGAAGATGGTGGATAAGATGGAAAATGTGGTTCTGTGTAATGTGATGGCTCGTCATACCATGAAGGATCTTGATAGTTCTGCCACCCTGGATGGTAGTTGTATTCGCAATAATCGCTTGGGTGGTCACCATTACATATGTCACATCTCCATATTGAGTTCTGTTGAGCAAATGTAGTATTGCTTGGTTCTGGCATCCAGTGATAATCATTGGGCTCGACAACAGGCCTCAGAAAACCGGACTGTTGCTCCCAGATGTGGGGTGTATCTTCTTGTAAAGCACGTAATCTTTCAATCTCCCAGTAATGTTCCATTTGTAAGTCACCTGAAAACAGAAGAAGAAGAAAATAAAAATTACAGATAAAAATAAAGAAAATTATATACAAGTAAATTAGATAGCTTCAAAATTAACAACTCAAGAAATATAAGTCCCCGGCAACGGCGCCAAAAACTTGACCGGCGTAAACACACACGTATAACGCAAGCGCACGTATCGTTCAAGTAGTATAAAAATATCGATCCCACGAGGACTTAATTCATACTGTTGTTATTAATTATTGAATCTATTTATTTACAAATATCTAATTAAAGGGAGAAGAGAATGATTGTTTGATTGGTAGAAAGTGGTTTTACAAAATAAATAAATAAAAAGATAAAAGAAAATACTAAGGAAAATAACAAAAGATACAAAGATCTAAGGTTGTGATTTCTTTTAATATCATTTTAAAGATGAAGTGGTTATCTTAAAGTTGGTAACATATTGATTTATTAACCTGGAACACTAAATTATGTAAGCCTCTGTCGATGGTCAGACACAAATACCCAGTTTAACCCAATTGAACCATATGTCTATGTCAACCAAATTATCTGGATTCATTAAGTTAAGTTCCAATTATGGCTACCCCCCCGACAGGTATATTCCTATCCTGTAAGGAATCTAATCTTAAAGGTTATCTATCCTCAAAGAAGATCGTGGGTTATTAAGTCTAAGGCTGAAACCTAAAATCCCTATGTCTAGTTTATTTTAGATTTACCATATCAATTTTATTAATGGCCAGTTATTAAAAAAACATTAAGATTAAGACTCAATAAATAAATCTTTATATTACCCAAATTATAATTTACCCCTTATAAACCGGTGATATTAAAAGTCATCACAACCTCAGAAAACTAACACATAACTAGGACTAGTAAAAACATAAAAGTAAAAGACATAAAGTAAAAAGCTGAAAAATAAATTACAATAAAATAAAATGCTAAGGTAAAAGGAATTACTTTTACTACTACTAATTTAGATATCTCCCATAAAATAATATATAAACTTGTTAAATTTACCAACCGACCAGTCTGGCGGTATCCTGATTAAGTCAAATTAAGTCCAACCAGCCATTAAGGCGGAACCAAAAAATAAATTTACCAACCGACCAGTCTGGCGGTATCCGTGATTAGTCAGGTTTAAACCAGATTAAAATTAAATTACCAACCGACCAATATAGCGGTATTCCTTATTAAGTCAATATTTTAAATAGTGAATATATTATTTTTAAGGGAGATTAATCTAATAGCAATAGTAGAAGAATTACCTTTCACCCTAGCTGAAAAAGTTACTTCAACATGGTGAATAGTAAAAACTGTAAAAAGTAAAAAGTAAAAATTAAATTACTATTATTACAAAAGTAATTAAAATAAATTACAAACTAAAAATAAAAAAACTAAAAATTCTAGAGAGAGAAACTCTCTCTAGAGAGAGAAATCAAGAGAGAGAGAGGTATATGAAAAATGAAAATTCGCGGCCTATTTATAGCAAAACAAAATTCACTGTTTGGGAACTGTGCGCGCGTCGCGACGCTAAGGCGTTGCGCGTCGCGACGCTCAAATGTCGACGTGGCACAATGAGACGGCAACACGTAGCGAGGCGGCTAACTGTGCAAGCGACACGTGTCAAGGCGGCTAATTCTCAATTATTGTGATGACGTCATGCTGACGTCATGCTGACGTGGAGGCGACGTGGCGATGACGTGGCGACACGTGGCGCTGACGTGGCGTGGCGGCTGACTGTACAACTGTCGGCACAATGGGATGGCGACACGTGGCGACACGTGTCAAATTCTGATTGGCTTAGGCTGACGTGGCATGTTGACTCGTTGACCGATGACATGGCTGATGACGAGGCGACACGTGTCATGTCAGAGTGTCGGCAGCATATGATGTTGACACGTGTCACGGCGCACGTTAGCAGATCGGATGTGATGGTGACACGTGGCACGGCGCATTTTAGCAAAGTCAAACTTTTCAAATTGTTGACCCGTTGACCATGGCGCATTTTAGCAGAACCGGCTCACGCTGGGCGTCGCGGCGCGCAGTGCTCCTGCGTCTCGACGCGAAGAAGACCAAAATAACCCTGTTGACGCATTTTTGTCCGGTTTTGCCCCAAATTGCCTCCAGTGCTGTCCAAACTTTATTTATCTGCAAAATAACAATAAAACACATCAAAACGTTCATAAAACTCAAGAAACTATACAAAATATTAAGTTAAATTAGTGGGAAATAGTGATATAAATACCACTCATCATAAGTCTTCCGCAACTTATTTTTAATTTTATTCACACACGAATCACGCTTAGAGATCTCGTGGCATGTCTAGGACACTAACACCTAGCCCACTAGGAAACTAGGTTTCCCGAGTACTCCACAAAGGGTTAGAGGCTCGCCGAAAAATAGTGGGAGGCTAGTATTAAATTTGTAATTTTGTTTAAATACTTGCCAACACGTGCTCTTTTATTTTATTTATCGTTGTTATAAATTTATATTAGTTGGACTAATATTGAATATTGCTTTCTTTGAATAGTTAAACTGTACAAGATACTACTTCATTTGTTGTTGGTTATATAGTTGGACTATAGTAATCATTACATTTTATTGTACCTGAAATCATTGATTGGATAGTTGGACTTTAGCAACCAATATAAATGGAAAGATTAGCGTCAAAGAACATAATCCTAGGTAAAAATGCCTTTAACGGCGTAAATTTTCCAGATTGGGAAATGAACTTCATGATAGTCATGAGAGCCGAGAAGTTACTCTATTTGATAGAGCGACATCTCGGGCCTGAGCCCGGAGTTGAGCAAATAGTAGAGCATGAGCTTTGGAATACTCATCGTGATGATAACTTTAGTGCTCAATCCGTCGTGCTTGCCGCAATAACTCCTCAATTTCTCCGTCATGACAAAGGATTGGATTCTTATACCATGATTTTGAAATTGAAGGATCTTCACAGATCTAACCTTAGATCTTAGAAGTATGAATTGCAATAGGAGATCTTTCGCTCGCGTATGTCAGAGGGTACATCTATCGAGCACTAGGTGTCGCAGATGATTGCTGACATCGAACAGCAAGGTTAGCTGGGCATTACCTACGAGGTGGAGACGTCCATAGATTTGATCTTACAGTCTCTGGCCAAATGTTGGGGCGGGTTCATCATAAACCAAGAGAAAACTCTTGGAGAGTTAATGGCTATGCTTAAAGAGGTAGAGCCAGAGCTTCCAAAAGGGGCAAGAAGCGCAAGACACATCTTACTTCGACATCCCAGAAGGCCAAGGCTTGGCCGAAGGCTTCTAGGGGTGTGAAGAAAAGGGGCAAAGACAAAATCGTCACTGTCTTCTGGGAAGACAAAGGACATATCCCAAGATGTCTGCCTAATCTGTTGCAAACAGGGTCACTGGAAGTGTGACTGCCGTATGGACAAGGCAGACATGAAGGAAGTGAAGGAGGGCAAGGCTAAGACTTCAGGTATATTTGTTATTGTAATAAATATGTCCACTACTGGTTTTAAAAATTGGATTTTTGATACTGGATGTGGTACATACATATGTACTGATGTACGGGATCTTCTGATTAGCAGGATATTGGCTTTAGATGAGATCTACATGCGAGTCATAAACGGGACAAGAATTGATATTTTGGCTGTGGGAACCTAAGTTTTGGAACTGCCCTTTGGGCATGTACTTAAATTAGGAAACTGTTTAATATACATGATCTCTATATCTAGTTTAACATGTTGTGGGTATACCTTTATATTCCAGAACACTATGTGTTTTGTTTATAGAGATGATATTGAGATATACACATTAGATGTGAATAACAGTATTTATATTTTGAATATAAATGAATCTCAAACATATAATATGACAAACATAAGGCTCAAACTGAATAAATCAGATGAGACTTATTTGTGGCATTGTTGTCTGGGACACATTGACAAGACTCGTATATCCACACTTTCGAAGAGTGGATACTTGGACGAATTTGATCCTAATTCAAATAAAGTCTGTGAATCATGTTTATTAGGCAAAGTGCCTAAAATATTTTTTAGCGGTAAAGGTATACGTGCCACCGAGCTTTTAGCCCTCGATCATAGTGACATATGTGGACCCATGTCTAGCTAGGCTAGAGGTGGATATAAATACTTCGTAACCTATTCAGATGTTGCATCGTGTTATGGTTATGTGTATCCTATGACACATAAATCGGAAACTTTTGATAAATTCAAAGAGTTTCGACACAAAGTAGAAAAACAGACCGGCAAGAGTATTAAAACATTACGGTTGGACCGTAGTGGAAAATACTTGAGCAATAAGTTTCTCGATTCCTTGAAAGAGTGTGGTATTCTTTCACAATGGACTCCTCCCAGAACACCTCAATTGAGTGGTGTGTCCGTACGGAGAAACTGAACTATGTTGGACATGGTAAAGTTAATGATGAGTCGCACTTAGCTACCAATTTCCTTCATGGGATACGCATTGAACATTGCAATACTTATTTTGAATAAGGTTCCGTCAAAGTCTATTGGACAGATTCCATATGGAATATGGATAGGAAAGAAACCGAGTTTCTTATTCTTGAAGATTTGGGAATGTTGGGCATATGTTTGGATGGTACCAAACTACAACCCAAATCGGATAAGTGCCTATATGTAATTGGTTATCCTAGGGAAACCAGTGAATATTACTTATACCACCCACAAGAGAACAAGGTATTTGTTGCTCTCCATGCGGTTTTCCTAAGAGGAAATCCTAAATCCAGTGGCAAGTGAGAGGAAAGTAAAACTCAATGAAAATCGGAGTGATACTATTCTAGGCACAGATTCCTTAACGGAACACGAACAATTCATCTGGGATGAGACTGTTCCATAATCTTTTAATACACAAGAACCACGTAGGTCGGAGAGAGTCAGAAAAAAACCTAAGAGGTGTGGATTTCCGATCTCACCTCATGTAGACATTAGTCTTATTGAGGATACTGAACTGGCTATGAATGAGGAAACGATACAAGGTATCGACTCGCTTTATGGCAAAGTGCCATGAAGTCTGAAATGGATTCCATGCATACCAACCAAGTTTGGACATTGGTTGATGCACCAGAAGGCATAATACCTATTAGTTGTAAATGGGTCTTCATGGTGAAGACAAACATGGATGGCAACAAACAAACGTACAAAGCTAGGCTTATAGCGAAAGAGTATCGTCATCAACATGTTGTTGATTACGACGAAACCTTTTTCCTGTTGCCATGATTAAATCCATTCGGATAATGCTTACTAATGCTGCATATTTCAATTATGAAATATGTTTATAATAGCCTGACGGTTTTGTCATACCATAATATGTAAATAATGTTTGCAAGTTAAATCGATCCATTTATGGATTGAAGCAAGCATTGTGTTCTTGGAACCAACGTTTTGATGAGATCATAATGGTATATGGTTTCATTGAAAATGATGATGATTCTTGTGTATATAAGAAGGTTAGTGGGAGCGCACTGACAATGATTGTCCTATTCGTTGATGATGTATTGCTTCTTAGTAATGACATTCCCATACTAAAATCGGTGAAAGCTTGGCTTTCATTAAAATTCTCCATGAAATACTTGGGAGAGGCAACCTTTATTTTAGGAATAAGGATCTACTGGGATAGATCTAAAAGTTGTTGGCACTCTCTGAGAACTCATACATTGAAAGATATGTACGCGACCTGGTGTCTCATATGCTTTGAGCATGTGGAGTCACTATCAGGTCGATCCAGGTGATGGTCACTAGATTGATGTTAAGAACATCCTTAAGTATCTTAAATGAACTAAGGATGCTTTCTTAAATTATGGAGAATGAGAACTTGAAGTGACTGGGTTCACCGTTGCAAGTTTCCAAACTGATAAAGATGACTTTGAGTCGTAATGAGGGTACGTATTTTATTTGAGCAACGAAACAGTGAGATAGAAATCTTCCAAGCAAGATACTGTTTCTGATTAAACAAAAGCGGATTATATTGCTGCGGCTGAGGGAGCAAAAAAAGCATTTTGGATCTATAAAATTCCTAATTGGATTAGGAGTAGTTCTGTTAGTAGCTGAGCTGGGCTGCAACACAGGCTAAAGAATTACGATCTCATCAATGATCCAAGTATATACTTTGAACGGTATCATCTGATTCGTGAGATCATACATCATGGCGATGTCAAGATCAAAAGATCATTTCAGATGGTAACCTTGCAGATCCGCTGACGAAAGTAATATCTCAGCATAAACATGAGCGACCCGTACATAGTTCAGGTGTTGGACACTTGAGTGATTGGCTATAGGCCAAGTGGGAGATTGTTGGACAATTATGACCCATATCATCACTATTTGTAAAGGACATGGTGTTTTTTATACAAATTAACTATGTGACAAATGAAATTACTCATTTATCATTTTGTAATTGGATTACTTGGATATATAAATGATAAAAGACAATATGATCAGTTCTGAATTAATAAGATATGAGACAATATTAATTCATGAAAGGTTTGATCATTAAATATCCATAGTCGTAGTATTATCGAGACTAGACATCGATAATGCGGAATAGGCTAGTATTGCACTTGTGCGCGTTATGGAAGCTTAACGGCATAGTTTTCATATATTTGGGTATTGGATACTCATGCAAGTGTAATAGGAGGTTCTGTTTGCCGATGGTACGGGAACAGCTTCGCTCTGGATAGACCCATCGGAATCCCATTGGTAGTATGACTATGTGTCTATGGGAATCCGAATCAGGGTAGGTGTATTTGGTCTTAACCTGAGACTTGCATCGCTAATACTTGCGATAATCAGTACATTTTGGTTTTGGTCGTCCGGGGCTTTAACAGTGGATTAAAAGTATAAATCTATAAATAATATATAATGAAAGAAAACAAAGCAGAATTTTCCAAAATATTACACATTGCTAGTGATTCGATATATGCTAGTGATCTGATATATGCTTCGTACGAGGCAGACACAATTCCATCCCCAGGCCTAACATGTGACATCCGATACTGGATCGTAATACGCAATACACTGTATACTATGCCTGATAAAGATTATATATTCCTCGTTGAATATATCTGGAGAATTGGGTAGGCACGGTGTTTTGCTAGAAGCCAACCATGTCTTGTAAAGTGGGGCCTACCAACTTACATCAAATGTCACTTTTTGTGATGGGAGTCTAGTCACCTTTTTGGTGATGGAAGTGGGTGAATGCATTTAATGCATTTTTTTCTCAACACACTTAATTGGTTTTTTGGAAAAACATTTTTGACAACTTTTGTAACAAGTTGAAAACTCTTTCTCCCTCCTCCTTCTCCAAATGACCGAACACTTCTCCCTCCCCCTTGGAATGTTTTTGCAAAAATTCAAGCTTGCTAGCACATGATGAGTTGATTAAAGTGATAGGGAAACTCACTCTTGAGTTTGGAATTCAATTTGAAGGCTTGGAGCTTCCATTACATCCATGAAAGTTTTGAACTTCTCTACCAATCATTATGAGTATTTCCACAACTCCTCTTGTTTATTCACACACAAATCATCTTAGTGATCTTGTGGCATGTGTAGGACACTAACAATTAGAATATGACCCAAAACTGTTGATTGTATATTCATTAGGTATGCTCGCAACAGTAGTGCGTATCGATTCTTGGTACACAAATATGAGATTCCTGACATCAATCCGAATATGATAATTGAGTCAGGGAATGCGAAATTTTTTGAAGAGACGTTTCCTTGTAAGGAAAGACAAAGAACAGAGTCTCTCAAAAGAACTATTGATACTGTCAAAGACAGTGATTAGGTTGACCAAGAGTCAGATCAACATAAAAATATTGAGGCGATTGAACCTAGACGTAGCAAAAGAATTAGAACGTCTTGTTAGTGTTGGTGTTCGGAGTGCCAATCCCGATCGTATTTATGTCCAATTTATAAATATGAGCAATTCTATTTTCTATAATATTACTAATTTAATAGTAGCACCATTGTCTTTTAAACACTTATTCGATCTAATTACGATTAGATATCTGATTATGATTAGATCGAAACTAAATCTTGTTTAGTGATATGTGTATATTAGACAAAGACCCTAGGATTTACAATGTAGTGCGCAGTTACAATGTAGTTTGTAATTGACATTGAGAAGCGCACTATAAGATGTATATCCTTAAATAAAGTTCATGGTCAAGATTTACTAACACGGGTCGGTTAGTAAAATCCGCTGAGACCCGTACATATCGTATATCGTGACTTGGTCCGATGGTTTATCCCAGTGAACTATGAGTCTCTGAAGACTCGTATTGACATATAGATGTTTATTTGATAAGACACTGAATGACTCACTGAAGATTTCCTAATAAATTATACACCAACGTCAATATGAATCTTCTCGAGTTGAGCGAGCATAATGGTCATTTGACTTGAGATACCACAGTGGGATATATGAGTTATCTTCCACACTTTGATGGCAGTCACGTCACCGATCTATTCATGACCTCTGCCTGTTCGTTGTGTGTGGACTGATACTCATGATATCCAGTATGTATCAAGATAGGATTCGTCAGTCCTGTGTATAAGGCATAGCCATCCTCACGTGTTTACGATCTAGTAAATCCATGACCATGGTATAACTTCGGAAATCTATTCCGAGTATTATTTAGAGATCGAAAATTTAAAGTCGACTATATTGTACCGAACGAGTTTGACGATTTTATCTATACCTCAGGTATAATATGGATAGCCTATGACGGAGAGATTATACGTATGCAATGACCTCGGCTTGTATAGTTTAGTGAGATTATCTGTGGTCGTCATAATCCATGAGTGGGTGGATTATGGACACAAAATTGGATTTCATGACGGATAAACCTAAACTTAGAGAGTCCCACAATATGAAGTGTACTCGTTGAGCACTTGGGCAACTCGATATGAATAATACAGATTATTCATAATACTTCATCGGATTAAATGAGTTAATTCGGATCGTTTAATCGGTTAAACGATAACACATGCATTAAGGGATTTTGTCCGATAATAATTATTGTGTATTTGTATTTGATACATAATACAATTAGATACACATTAATTATTTGTCAAATGAGTTTTTTACATATGCCATAAATATATGTATTTGTTATTTATTGTAAATAAAAATACATATATAATAATAATTATATTAATTGATTATTAGGATATTTAATTGTTAAATATTTAAATGATTAATTAATTAAACTTTTTTCATAAATGTTATGAAATTTGTCAAATTATTATTGGCTTATATGGCATGATTTAATTATACTTTATGTGTGCTAATTTGATTGGATTACATAAAGTTAATTATAAATTTAATTTGATTAAATTGCCAAAAGGACAAAAATGCCCTTGAGTATGTCGGCCAAAGAGGATTTTAATTGAAAATTTTATCTTCTTCTTTTCATTCTTGACCATGGCCGAACACCTTAAAAAATAAGCCCTAGGATTAGTTTGATCAAATCCATGAAGAAACAAAGGAAAATTCAAGAAAAAGTTTGGGACTTCAAGGGATTAAAGGTAATCTACTTAACCCTAAGCTTGAAATTTAGTTTCATGTTTTCTTGAATTCTTAGAATGGTTCTAGGGTTCCTTAGTTTCTTAAATTTTGGGGCTTTTGATGTTGGTTGATGGTTTTGGAAGTTTAATGCATGTGTGAAATGTTTTGGACAATATTAATGTAATTATTGTTCAAATTGATCATTAGATGATGAGCTGCTATTCTAGAGTGTTATGACCACTCTTGTGGCATCTAGAATTTTTCTTGGGTGATTCATATGTGGTGACTTGATTTGGTGTTGTGATTAATTACTTTAATCTTGAAATTTTGGATTTAAAGCATTAAAAATGGTAATTTTCTGTTTTGGATCAAATCTGCTCAAACTAGAAATTCTGTGATGATTTTGATGTCATATGAATGTATTAGATGTGTTTTGGGAGTTGGAACAATTTCCGGAAAGTGTTTCGGAGTTGAAATAAGCGAAAACGGCCAAAAACGGCGTTACCGGGTGACTTTTGAGCCAATCGGGTGACGGCTGTCCAAACAGAGAGTTCGTCACTGTTCGGGCAGCCCATGAACTACCCTAACACTATTGTTCAATTAAACTAGAGCACTGAATATTACAAACTTTTCAATTACAGGTCATGTTCGTATGTTAGCGTGCATGTTGATAATACCTGCCAACTAAGCATATGAAGATCCATTTTAGTCAGTTTTATGGAGAATTCACAAATTAAATAATTCAAAAGGAAATAAACAAAGATTAACTTTTTCTGAAATAGGTTTGAGATACGTCTCAGGAGTGGAAACTCCTTACACAGCTATCTCTCACCAATTTCACCTGATTAATCAAATTAAAAACACAAACACAAATTATTTTTTTTTAATTTTCGAAAAAAATTTGGACTAAAAATCTAATAAAAATAACACAAAATAAACAAGATACTAATCAACTATTCCCTCCCCCAAACCTAAATGAGACATTGTCCCCAATGTCTTAAACAATAGAAGAAGAGTTTAGAAGATCATACCTGGTTAACTGAAATTCTACGAAAAATTACCGATTAAGATCTATGTCCAATTTACGCTTCTTACCACGATCGCTATTTGACCAGTTCAACTTGGAAAGAATGGGGTCGAATTTTAGTTCAAAGGCTAAGATTTGGTCAATTAATTCCTCGGCCTTTGTTGCAGTCAGGAAAATATCTTGTACTGATTTTGTGATGAACTCATGTCTTTTGGCTTCCGCAAGAAATACAAACAGAAAATCAAAAAAATGATCAATGTTGAGTAATCCAATGGGCTTCCGATGAATGTTCAAGTGCACCCATGATGCCACTGTGAATATCTCTTCAAATGTTCCGAGCCCACCTGGTAAAGCAATAAACGCATCAGCAGTATTGACCATTTCAAGGAGTTGTTCAGACATCCCCGAGACAATGCGTTCATCTCCATTTGTTTTTTCGATTAAGTGTTCGTCCGCCAACGTTTTTGGAATGATTCCCAAAACGTGACCGCTACCCTCCTGAACGGCTTTTGAAATGCTTCCCATCAATCCAAGATTGCCACCGCCATATACTAGGTGCATATTTCGTTCTGCTATAACTCTCCCCAATTCATTTGCAGCCTCAATAAACTCTGGTTATTACCAGAATTGAATCCACAAAATACACAAATTCACTTGACTCACTGCTGTGAAGTTGCTTCTATTTTCTCTCTCTTATTTGGATGTATATCTGGATGTGTCGAAGAGAGAAATGTAGAGCTGAATTTATAGAACCTGAAAATGGGTGAGTAATAGTAGCACTAGTACCTGCCAAATGACAATTATTAGATGAACGTTAAAATAAATCGTGAAAAGTCAAAAAGTTTAGATCTTGTCGGTGAAAATAAAGGAAATAAAAACAGAAAAGCAAATCAAAGTAATTATTAAGGCAACGAAATTTTGTACGCAATACGCCACTCGTTTGGTATATAAACCCATCAGGATGCGTCTCAAGAATTCATTCTTTACTCAGCCATCACAAATGAATTAGCTCTCTTATTTGTGATTGCCAAACATCATTCATTTGTCTTAAAATGCTTCATTTGTGCTTTTCCCTACAAAAATAACACACAAAATTAAAAACTCTATAACATTTATACACAAAATATAAAAACAGACATTAAAAAAAATTGCATGGGTTGCCTCCCTGCTAGCGCTAAATTTTTCGTCTTCAGCCAGACGTGACTGAAATCCATATGTCATTGAGGTTTCAGCGTTGTCTTGGATGTCCGATTAAAGACATTCCCATGTGCGTTGCTTTTGAATGGTCTCTTCCAAAGGTAAGGTAGCAAAAAGAATTTTGTCACATTCAGTGCTTATGCCACCTTCTTAAACTTTGTTGCTCCAGTGGTTCCTGAAAAGAAAGAAAGAAAATTAGGAGGTCTCGTATGGTGCTTGACTTTGAATGGAAGTTCCATTCTATCAAGCTTTTGGGCGATATCTCTAAATTGTACTCCCCAAAATAGTGATGTTTCGCCTGAATGCTCTGAATCTTCAATAAGGTCAGACGTTTGCTCCTCCATTTGCTCTGCTTCTTCCTCCACCTTTTCTTCACATATGTATTTTAAAATTTCCTTGTTCAACTCTTCATCTGTCATCTGTGAAATGCATGCATCATAATTGTCAACCTGATGATAGAAAGATGTGTCTGATTTTAGGTCTTCATCCTCTGAGGTTGATGTGACTGGCTCAGATAGATCTTCTTCAAACATTTGTGCAATGAATGCTCCAAGATCTTCAACTGGAGGATGTAAAGATGTCTCTGTCTGTAAGCTTTTATCATATATGGTTGGTATGGGTAGTTCTTCTTCAAACATCATTGCAATACATGCTCCAAGATCTTCATTTTAAGGATATAGAATTTCATCCTCAATTGTTGATGTAGTTGGTACAAACAACTCAGCTTCTTCATCCTCAGCAGAGTCTGAATAATAAAAATCAAACAGACACTTTGTTGGTTTGGGCTCCTGAACTGATACCTCAGATTCCTGATTCTGCTCAGCCTCCTCCTCTGCTAAAGTGTCATCGTGAAATGCTTGGTACTCGAAGGCTTCATCAGTGTCATTTGAAAATGCTCCTTAAGGTATGTAGCTCTGATTTTCTGTTAATTGTCTTGTTCGTTCTGTCAGTCTCTGAATAGATGCTGATTGTCTATGAATACTTTCGAATTGATTTTGGACTGATTCAAGCATTGTATCCAACTTTTCATCTATCTTCTTGAACCAATCTTTGAGAATGTCAATCATCTGATCTTCATCTGATGGTTCTGGTTCTTGATGAAGATCAAAGGTTGATGGTGGATAAGATAGAAAGTATGATGGTTCTTCATACCTTGAATGATTCCAATAATTCTACCACTCTGAAAGGTATATATATTGATCGCTCGGGTGATTACCATCACATATTACACATCTCCCCATTTCGTTCTGTTGAGCAAATGTAGAATTGATTGGTTCTGACATCCAGTGATAATTATTGGGCTGGACAACAGGCCTCAGAAAACCGGACTGTTGCTCCATGAATTGGGGTGTATCTTCTTCTAGTAAAGCTCGTAATCTTTCAATATCCCAATAGTATTACATTGTTCAACCACCTGAAATAAAAGAAAGAAATAAAAATTACAGATAAAAATAAAGAAAATTAGATACAAGTAAATAAGATAGCTTCAAAATTAATAATTCAAAAAAAAATAAGTCCCCGGCAACGGCGCCAAAAACTTGACCGGCGTAATCACACGCGTATAACGCAAGCGCACGTATCGTTCAAGTTGTATAAAAATATCGATCCCACGAGGACTTAATTTCTACTGTTGTTATTAATTATTGATACTATTTATTTACAGGTATCTAATTAAAGGGAGAATGGATTGATTGCTTTTGGTTGGTTGAATGTGGATTTGCTAAATAAATAAATAAAGACACAAAAATCTAGGGTTGTGATTCCACACAATATTATTCTAATGATGAATTGATTCTCTTATATATGTATAATAAATTAGTTTGCTAACCTGGAACACGAAGATATGCAAAAGCCTCTTCCGATGGTCAGATGCAAATACCCAAAATAACCCAATTAATCATATTCCTATGTTAATCAAGTTACCTGAATTCATTAAGTTCAAGTTCCAATTATGGCTACCCCCGTCTGACAGGTATATTCCTATCCTGTAAGGAAATCTATTAAAGGGTTATCTATCCTCAAGGAGGATCGTGAGCTATTGAATCTAAGGCTGAAACCTAAAATCCCTTTTCCAAGTTCATTTTAAGTTTACCACATCAATCTTATTGGTGATCAAGCAACAAGAAGCATTAAGATTAAGATTCAATAAACAAACTAAAAAATTACCCAACATATAATTAAACCAATTATTAAGCATGTGAATATTGTGTTTCATCACTTCCCTAGAATAAAAAGACAAAGCTGGGGTTAGAGGATCCACATTTAATATTTCATATCTAGGAATCTCACTTATTATAATATATAAATTATTTTTTATTCTGCTTTCTCAGGGATTAATAATGTTAAACATTTAAAACCAGCCATATAGGCAATAATCCTTTTAGTCTAACTACACCAGCCATATAGGCGGTAATTATCAGTCACATAAAGACCGGCCATATAGGCGGTAAAGTAATTTATATTTAAACCGACCATATAGGCGGTAATAAAGTCTGCCATTAATTAATCAGGTTAAATTATAATTTAAATATTATAATTAAGTGAGATTAACCTAGATAATTATATTAAATGTTTCACCTTTTACCCCAACAGAAATTTAACTGAAAAACATAAAAGAAATGAAAAATAAAATATTAAAATTAAATTAAA
Source organism: Zanthoxylum bungeanum (assembly GCA_019454045.1). Lineage (NCBI taxonomy): Eukaryota > Viridiplantae > Streptophyta > Magnoliopsida > Sapindales > Rutaceae > Zanthoxylum > Zanthoxylum bungeanum. Next base: position 68,773 of record SKCR01034809.1, on the reverse strand, counting down.
AATAAAAATACATAATTTAATTATTACAATAATTTACAAAAATTGATGCAATCCTTAAAAACTAGGAAAAATCCTAAGGAAAGCACGAAATTAAATGAGGTGCAAATGGCTCAATTTATAGGCAATCTGATCGTCCAGGCGTCACGACGCCAAAGGTCTACGCGTCGCGACGCCGAGCTGGCAACACGGTATGCACACACTTTGACTTGTCGTTGCTGACGTGGCACGCAGAATCTATTGGCGCAATGAAATGTTGACACGTGGCACGCGACAGAATTCGGTCCACTGAGAGGCTGACACGTGGCGGGCGATGATTGGATATTGATGACGTGGCGACATGTGGCAGATGACTCGGTGTTACAGCTGACGTGGCGGACACGTGGCTTCCACGTTGATGACACATGGTTGACAAGTGTCATGCGGTTGATGCGGTCCATTCAGAAGCTGACATGTGGCATACGGACTGTCGGCAGCATGTGATGATGACGCGTGTCCCAACGCATATTAGCATGATCTGTTCTGATGTTGACACATGGCAGTCGCACTTTAGCATCCGGCGTATTTTAGCGGCGCATTTTAACAGACCACTCAGATTTTGACATGTATCCCGGTGCACGTTAGCGGTCGCGACGCCGAAGGCTTGCGCATCATGACGCACCAAATTACCAAAATATCCATTTTGTCATTTTTTCTATGTTTTAGCCCCAAATTACTTCCAATGCTTCCCAAACTTTATTTATCTGTAAAATAACAATAAAACACATCAAAATGTTCACAAAACTGGAGAAACTATACAAAATATTAGGTCAAATGAGTGGGAAATAATGATATAATTACCACTCATCAAAAAGCAAAGTGAGCTTGATAAAGGTTTGACATTTATAGTATGACAGTGAGAAAAGTTATACTCAGTGATCTATTGTAGATTCTGAGAAAACTTGTCTCAAGTCGCACTAATTGAACAATTAGAGATTTGTTGGTTAATGTTGATATTAAACCATGTGTTTTGTCTAAAGAATGTAAAGTGGCGTTCTTGAATGGTTTATTCGAATAAGAGATCTGTCATGATTTCTTTTTTTGAAGAATTCATTTTAGAATAGCCCTAGAGTTTGTATTCTACTAAGATCACAGTTTGATATAATAGCTTATGGAGCCTATTGTAGACTCAGATAAGCTTTCCAAAAATCCATGTTCTCTGATTTTGATATCGGTCAGATTTTCTGGTTTTATCGAAGTATAGAGAATACGTATTTGTCAGTAGGGTCTGTAGGAGTGTACAAATTTCTTTCTAGTATTATATATCTTAAGTCTCATTTTCTCCGTGAAAGCAGTGAGAGTATTCTCTATTATATTTGATATAAGGTTTTATATATGATATAAAACTGAGAGACTTATGAGATACTCCCATTAGTCGCATATTAGATATGATCTAATAAAGGACACAATAAGTCTATTTGTATGACAGTTAGTATAATTATTTGACAGTTAACAGGTCTTTTAGACATATAGTATTCATCTTTCGTAAATGATGATACATTTTTCGAAAGAAAGATTGATTGGAATGTCTAGTCAATCTTATGTATCATAGGATGATGGCGTAATGAATACTATATTATGTGCGATTAACGATATCAATTTAAACGTAATTTTTACGAGTTATTTTGATGTACTGTAGACCATAGGATGTGTCTTGAAACATGTTCTTTGTGATCTTTGAGATATTAAGAACGAGTTTCTTATTCATGGAGAATTTAGTCTGCAACCATAACGTTAGATTAGTTTTGATCCTAATTATGACAATAGATGGTTTATGTCATATAAAGTCAGAAAAGATGTTGTGGGAGTAACACTGATGACTCTACTAAACTAGTGGAATCAGTTGCAACTTATGAAGTATTGACTTATGAAGTTGCATAGTGACCCTATAGATTAGAAGTTTTCATATTAGTGTTGTACTTGTGATTGTCTTACAATGTTTGGATTTGATCTCTAAATACATAGACAACTCAGCAGCTATAGCTCAAAATTGATATACCGTCTGAGTTATATTGATGTAGAATTTGGATTCTGCAAAATATGAATGATGCTGGCTAAGGAAAACGATTGAGTTTGTTGGACGGACTTAATTTGTTAAAGCAGGCTTACTTGTTGTTGCCTACCTCTTGAGTGTTAGGTGAGCTCTTGAAGGCCATGAGTATGTGATATACATTGAGATGTGTATATGATACCGTGGATTGGCACTAGAGCAAGTAGGAGAAATTGTTACGGTTGGTGCTCGAAGTTCCAATCCGGATCGTATTTATGTCTGATTCATAAATACGAGCAATTATATTTTCCATAATATTACTAATTTAATGGTAGCACCCTTGTCTTTTATACACTTATTCGATCTAATTACGATTAGATATTTTGATTATAAATCCTAGGGTCTTTGTCTAATGTAGTGCGCAGTTAAAACGTAGTTTGATATTGACATTGTGATGCACACTATAAGATGTATATCCTTAAATAAAGTTCCTGGTCAAGATTTACTAACACGAATCAGTTAGTAAAATCCGCTGATACCAGTACATGTCATATATCATGACTTGGTCCGATGGTTTATCCAGTGAACTATGAGTCTCGGGAGACTCATATAGACATATAGGTGTTTATTTGATAAGACACTGAACGACTCACTGAAAATTTCCTAATAGATGGTACACCAACGTCAATAGGAATCTTCTCGAGTTGAGCGAGTATAGTGGTCCTTTGACTTGAGATACCATAGTGGAATATATGAGTTATCCTCCACACTTTGATGGCAGTCACGTCACCGATCTATTCATGATCAGACCTCTGCCTGTTCGTTGGGTGTTGACTGATGCTCATGATATCCTGTGTGTATCAAGATATGATCCGTCAGTCCTGTTTACATGGCATAGGAATCCTCACGTGTTTACGATCTAGTAAATCCATGGCCATGGTATAACTTTAGAAATTTGTTCCGGGTGTTATTTAGAGATCATAAATTGAAAGTCGACTATATTATACCGAACAAGTTTGACGTTTTTATCTATACCCCAGGTATAATAGGGATAGCCTGTGACAGAGGGATTATAAGTATGCAATGACCTCGGCTTGTATAGTTTAGCGAGATTATCCGTGGTCGTCATAATCCATGAATGAGTGGATTATGGATACGAAATTGGATTTCGTGACGGATAAACATAAACTTAGAGAGTCCCACAATATGAAGTGTACTTGTTGAGCACTTGGGCAACTCGATATGAATAATATGGATTATTCATAATACTTCATCGGATTAAATGAGTTAATTCGGATCGTTTAATCGGTTAAACGATAACACATGCATTAGAGGATTTTGTCCGATAATAATTGTTGTGTATTTGTATATGATACACAATACGATGAGATACACATTAATTATTTGTCAAATGAGATTTTGACATATGCCATAAATATATGTATTTGTTATTTATTGTAAATAAAAATACATATATAATAATAATTATATTAATTGATTATTTGGATATTTAATTGCTAAATATTTAAATGATTATTTAATTAAACTTTTTTCATAAATGTTATGAAATTTGTCAAATTATCATTGGTTTATATGGCATGATTTAATTATACTTTATGTGTGCTAATTTGATTGGATTACATAAAGTTAATTATAAATTTAATTTGATTAAATTTCCAAAAGGACAAAAATGCCCTTGAGTATGTCGGCCAAAAAGGATTTTAATTGAAAATTTTTAACTTCTTCTTTTCATTCTTGACCATGGCCGAACACCTTAAAAAATAAGCCATAGGATTAGTTTGATCAAATCAATGAAGAAACAAAGGAAAATTCAAGAAAAAGTTTGGGATTTCAAGGGATTAAAGGTAATCTACTTAACCCTAAGCTTGAAATTTATTTTCATGTTTTCTTGAATTCTTAGAATGGTTTTATGGTTCCTTAGTTTCTTAAATTTTGGGGATTTTGTTGTTGGTTGATGGTTTTGGAAGTTTAATGCATGTGTGAAGTGTTTTGGACAATATGAATGTAATTATTGTTCAAATTGATCATTAGATGATGAGTTGCTATACTAGAGTGTTATGACCACTCTTGTGACACCTAGAATTATTCTTGGGTGATTCATATGTGGTGACTTGATTTGGTGTTGTGATTAATTGATTCAATCTTGAAATTTTGGATTTAAAGCATGAAAAATGGTAATTTTCGGTTCTGGATCAGATCTGCTCAAACTATAAATTCTGTGATGATTTTGAAGTCATATGAATGTATTGGATGTGTTTTGGGAGTTGGAACTATTGGGGTTTTTGGGCGATGGGCGCAGCGGAAGCGCGGTTCGGGCGAAATCGTATTTTAAACCTTTTTCAAAATACCAAATAAATTATTCATAACCAAATAAATTATTCAATATCTAATATGATTAATTTATTCAGATTTCACCTAAACCTAATTATTCAATATCAAATATTGACATAAATAAGGTTGAAACTTTGCGAAACTTTTACGAAAACCGTTTTTCCGTAAAATGACGTAAAATGCATTTTCAACTGAACCGACCACCCGACACTTATGGGGACTGCCCATGTCAGCCCCAATAGATTCAGGACAGTTCATGGGCTGCCCAAACAGTGACAGATTCAGTGTTTGGACAGCCGTCACCCGGTTGGCTCAAAATCCACCCGGTAACGCCGTTTTTGGCTGTTTTCGCTTATTTCAACTCGGAAACACTTTCCAGAAATTTTTCCAACTCCCAAAACACATCCATTACATTAATATAACATCAAACACATCAACATATGCACTGAATTTTCCAGATCTGATCCAGAACACAAAATACCCATTTTTCATGCTTTAAATCCAAAAATTCAAGATTAATCAAATTAATCAAGACACCAACCAAAGTCACCAAATATGAACAACCCAAGAACAATTCTAGGTGCCACAAGAGTGGTCATAACACTCTAGAATAGCAACTCATCAACAATTGATTAATTTGGACAATAATTACACTAATTACTTCCAAAACTACTTCACACATGCAATACAACTTCCAATCCACCATCCACAACCAAAAGCCCCAAAATTTCAGATTTGTAGGAACCCTTGAACACTTCTAAATCACCAAGAAATAAGAAATCAAATTTCTAAACTTAACGTTAAGTAGATTACCTTTTAATCTCTTGTTTTCTAAGATTTTTCCTTTGATTTTCCTTCAAATCTTCATGAATTCTTCAAACAATTTTCAAACCCATATTTCTTGCTTTATTTTCGGCCATGGATGGTGTGTTGTGGAAGAAGAAAATATTTTCCTTTTTAAAATTGAATTGCCGTCATTTTTGGGTATTTTGGTCATTTTTTACAATTTAATCTAATTAAATTATATTAAGCTTTTTGGTGGCCAATCAAGTTCACACACATTTAGCTTAATAAAAACATGCCATGTGTTCAAATAATAATTAAACATATTTCATAACAATTATGAAAAAGTTTATCAATTAATTATTCAAATATTTAACAATTAAATATCTAAATAATTAATTAATATAATTATTATTATATATGTATTTTATTTACATTAAATAACAAATACATATATTAATGGCATGTGTCAAAATCTCATTTGACAAATAATTAATATGTATCAAATGAAATTTTGTATCAAATATAAATACATATTAATTACTGTTAACCAAAAAATGCCCTCATGCTTGTGTTATCGTTTAACTGATTAAACGATTCGAATTAACTCATTTAATCCGATGAAGTGTTATGAATAATCTGTATTATTCATATCGTGTTGCCCAAGTTCTCAACGAGTACACTTCATATTTTGAGACTCTCTAAGTTTAGATTTATCCGTCACGAAATCCAATTTCGTGTCCATAATTCACCCACTCATGAATTATGACGACCACGGATAATCTCGCTAAACTATGCAAGCCGAGTTCATTGCATACGTATAATCCATCCATCACAGGCTATCCAAATTATACTTGGGATATAGATGAAAGCGTCAAATTCGTTCGGTATAATACAATCGACTTTCAATTTACGATCTCTGAATAACACTCGGAACTGATTTCCGAAGTTATACCATGGACATGGATTTACTAGATCGTAAACACGTGCTGGATGCCTATGCCCTGTACACAGGACTGACGGATCCTATCTTGATATGCACTGGATATCATGAGCATCAGTCCACACCCATCGAACAGGCGGAAGTCTGATCATGAATAGATCATTGACGTGACTGCCATCAAAGTGTGGAGGATAACTCATATATCTCACTGTGGTATCTCAAGTCGAAGGACCACTATGCTTGCTCAACTCGAGAAGGTTCCTATGGACGTTGGTGTACCATATATTAGGAAATCTTCAGTGAGTCGTTCAGTGTCTTATCAAATAAACACCTACATGTCTATACGAGTCTCCCGAGACTCATGGTTCATTGGGATAAACTATCGGACCAAGTCACAATATACGACATGTACTGGTCTCAGCAGATTTTACTAACCGACCCGTGTTAATAAATCTTGACCAGGAACTTTATTTAAGGATATACATCTTATAGTGCGCTTCCCAATGCCAATTACAAACTATGTTGTAACTGCGCACTATATTGTAAATCCTATGGTCTTTGTCTAATATACACGTATCACTGAACCAGATTCAATTTCGATCTAATCGTAATTAGATCAAATAGGTGTATAAAAGACAAGGGTGCTACCATTAAATTAAGTAATATTATGGAAATTAGAATTGCTCGTATTTATGAATCGGACATAAATACGATCCGGATTAGCACTCCGAGCACCAACCCTAACAATTTATCCCACTTGCTCTAGTAATAATCCATGGTATCTTATACATATCTTAATGTGTATCGTATACTCATGGTCCTCAAGAGCTCACCAGCACTCAAGAGGTAGACAACAACAAGTAAGCCTGCTTTAACAAATCGAGTCTGTCCAACAAACCGAACCGTTTTCTTTAGCTAGCATCATTTATATTTTGTAGAATCCAAATTCTACATCAACATGACTCAGATGCTCTATCAGTATTGTGCTATAGCTACTGAACTGTCTATGTATTTAGAGATCAAATCCAAATACTTTGAGACAACCGCAAGCACAAATTAATATCAAAATTCTAACTATAGGGTCACTATGCAACTTCATATGTCAATACTTCATAAATTGCAACTAATTCCACTAGTTCAGTAGAATCAATAGTGACACTCCCACTGCATCTTTTCTGACTTTATATGACATAGACCATCCAATGTCATAATTAAGATCAAAACTAATCTGACCTTATGGTTGCAGACTAAATTCACCATGAATAAGAAACTCATTTTTAATATCTCAAAGATCACAAAGAACATGTTTCAAGATCCATCATATGGACTACAACATATCAAAATAATTCGTAATAATTACAATTAAATTGATATCTTTAATCGCACATAATATAGTATTCATTAAGCCATCATCCTATGATGCATAAGATTGACTAGACATTCCAATCAATATCTTTTTCGACAAAGGTATCATCTTTTACGAAAGATGAATATTATATATATATACATATAAAAGACACGTTAACTATCAAATAGTTATACTACTGTCACATAGATAGTCTTACTGTGTCCTTTATTAGATCATATCTAATACGCGACTAATAGGAGTATCTCACAAGTCTCTTGTTTTATATCATATATAAAACTTTATATCAAATATATCAGAGACCGCTCCCACTGCTTTCACGGAGAAAAGAGGACTTAAGTAAATATTTTACTTTACAAACATCTCACTATTACTTTAATAATGATAATGTCGTTAGGATATATAACACTAGAAAGAAATTTGTACGCTCTCACTGACCCTATTGTCAAAAATACATTCTCTATGTTTTGATAAAACCAGACAATCTGACTGTATCAAAAATTAAAGAACACCGATTTTCGGAAAACTTATCTGAGTCTACAATAGGCTTTATAAGCTATAGACCCAGCCACGGTTCCGGTTCGGAACTGGAACCGAACCGGAATGGGACCGGTTCGGTTGGGGTTCCACCCCAACTCGAACCGGTCCGAACCGGTGGAACCGTACGGTTCCACCGGTTCGGACGGTCCAACCGGAACCGAACGGTTCCGGTTGGAACCGTCGTGTTCCTGTTGGAACCGTAGGGTTCCAACAGGAACCCTACGGCCCCCAACGGCTACTAGCCGTTGGGGGCCTAATTCCCCCAACGGCTAGTGCCGTTGGGGGATGCAGGGAGCCGTTTAGCTCCCTGCCAAAAAAAAATTAAAAAATTAAAAAAAAATTTTTGTTATATAAAATAAAAATTACTAATGTACCCCTAATAACGGTAATAAAACGGTTATATTTAGGGGCATTTTCGGTATCAAAAAAATTCTAAAATTCTATAAATAGGATTCATTTTTCATAATTTCATCACATCAAATTCTCAACTCTCTCATTTTCTATAATTCTCTTATTAGCAATTATTCAATTTTCTTATTTTTCTTCCTAATTTCTCAAACGAAAAATGGCAAGCTCATCTGAGAACATAATGTCAAATATGCCACCCAAGAGAGCGGCCCTAGTGTCAGTGCACATCACGGAGAAGAGAAGTTAAGGCTGGTCCTCGGATATTTTCAAAATTCATTTTATTTGGAACGCCTAGAAGATGATTCACAACGAGCAATTTGCAACTATTGTGGGGTTATCTACAAATTTTCTGGTGGATATGGCAATATGATCAAGCACATGGAAAAATATCATCCGGTTGAATTTGCATTGATACGACGCAAACTCAAATGGCCAGGTACGCATCATCAAGTAGAGGTACGAGTGCTTTAGATTTATTTAAATATTCTGATGCAAAAAATAGAGAAGATTTGCGAAATTAACTTGTATGGCACATCTTTCTTTAAGCTTTGGTGAAAAACTTCATTTTACTAATTACGTGCATAATGCTTTAAACCCTTCTGCATGTAGAATGACTCGAAACACAACAAAACGTCATATTTTTAAATTATACAAAGATGGTAAAATTATTTTAAATGAAATATTAAAGAGATGAAAGGTCGTATTTCTGTATGTTCTGATATTTGGAGTGACATTGGCAAACACACTCATACATGGGTGTGACTTGTCATTGGATTGATGCATCATTTACCATGCAAAAACGACTTATTGCATTTAGAGTTTTTGATGACCAACACTGCACATAATATTTATAGAATGATGAAGGTAATTTTTGATGAATATGTTTTAGGAGAAAAATTTTAACAATTGGATTTGATAATGCATCTGCAAATACTGCATCCATCAATGATTTAAAAAATATGTCAACCAAATTTAGGGGGTCGGTTTTTTCATATTCGTTGTACATGTCATGTCCTCAACTTATGTGTGCAAGACGGTCTAAAATTATTATCACCTTTCCTTGATCCAATTAAAACGGCACTTAACTGTATTTGGTCATATTCTCAAATTAGGAGAGAATGGACCAAGTTTTGTAAAATAAATGGTATTAAAAACGATTAAATTTTCAAGAGATGTTCCAACACGTTGGAATTCTACTTATTTTCTTTTATGTCAAGCATTTCAATACAAAGATGCATTATGTAGTTTTTTTTCTCAACATGTTCAAAATATCACACTTTATCCTAGTCAATGGGATATTTGTGAAAATTTTTAGATATTTTAAAAGTTTTTAATGATGCTACTTTAGTTTTTAGCGGCGTTTATTATCCTACGGCACATTTATTTCTTCTTGAGAGTTTAATATTGTTGGCACTCTCGATGGGCATGTTGACAGTAGCGATCCTAATGATATTGTTTTGTTAGAAGCCATTACTGTTATGAAGGTAAAATGGTTAAACTATTTTAGAGAAATTCCTTTACTTTATCTTATTGCTGCTGTTTTTGATCCTAGATTTAAATTAGAAGGTTTGAATGGTGCTTTACAAGCTTATTATGGTTATTTAGGAATAATAGATGAAATTGACATTACTAGATTAATGACGAAATTAAGAAATGATTTAATTGAGTTATTTAATGATTATATTGTAAGATATAACTTAGGAACATTAGGTCAATCTAGTAGTAGCGAACCGGTAATTCAAACAAGACTTAGCGCATGGGATCGTTGGTTATTGCAACGAAATAAAAAAGCTAGGGATACGACAACTAATAACCCTGAATTAGATAATTATTTATCTACAAATTTTGAGTTTTCTAATGAAAGTTTATGCAGTAAAAATTTTAAAATCCTTGAATGGTGGAACCGCATCAAAATATATATCCTGTTTTATCTATTATTGCTAAAGAGATCTTGGCAGCACCTATTTCCACCGTTGCGGTTGAGCAAGCCTTCAGCTTGGGAGGTAATATATTGGAAGCTAGGCGATCTTCATTACATCCAAGCACTCTAGAAGCAACAGCTTGTGTGGATGATTGGACTCAAGCTGATCTGAGACAACAAGAAGATGCCCCCGATGATTGTGAAGATTTGTTCGATAATGCTTCTGCAACAAGTGCAAGCGGAACTGGAGCCGAAGGATCAACCGATAATGATGATTGATAATTGTAAATTATAATTTACAAAGGGGATATGTCTAAAAACTTGTAATGGAACTACGTGAGCTTTGATTCCTCTCACCCTTGGAGGATACGTAGGCAACTTAAATTTTTAAAAATTTAAGCTCAAGCTCTTCAATGTAATAAATTTTTTTTTTTATAAATTTAATCTCATTTTTTTATTTTAATTAATTAAAAAAAAAAGGAACCGAACCGAACCGGAACCGAACGGTTCGGTTCCGGTTCGGTTTTCGGTCCGGTTCCACTTAAGCGTGGAATCCGGAACCGAACCGGTTAACCGGTCGGTTCCGGTTCCACACTTAAGTGGACCGGTTAACCGACCGGTTCGGTTCGGTCCGAACCGGAACCGAACCGCCGGCCGGTCTAAGCTAGTATATCAAACTGTGATCTTAGCAGAATACAAACTCTAGGGCTATTCTAGAGTGAACTCTTCAAACAAACAAACCACGACGGATCTCTCATTCGAAGAAATCACTCAAGAACGCCATTTTACATTCTGTAGCCAAAATACATAGTTTAATATTAACATTAACCAATAAATCCTTAATTGTTCTATCAGTGCGACTAGAGACAGGTATTCTCTGAATCATATGTTCTTTGATAAATGTGACTAGAACTCTGGTAGACCTAACTCTTCATTTATCAAAGAACACTGGCTCAAGCGTATCGCAACTAGAGTATTCGAGAATCATCGGAAGTATGATGTATCTCACCAATTGCATACGATTTGATATCGCTCAAGTTGTAAACAAGCTTAGTAGATATACGAGTAATCTAGGACATAACCACTGGAAAGCCATAGTAAGAGTTTTGAGGTATCTGAGAGAAACTTCAAAATATGGTCTGCATTATACGAGATATATTGCTGATATCTGATACAGTGGATTCCAAATGTACGAGTGGATTTGTTTTCACACTTGGTGTTGCAGCCGTGTCATGAAAATCCTCGAGGCAAACGTGTATTGCCCGGTCTGTAGGGAACGCTTTCCCTCGCGCAGCGGAAGCGGTTAGGCTCACGGACCGAACTTGAAAATTTTTTCTGCTCTCCCTTCGCTTTGGCCGAACCACACCAGTGAGTTCACTGATGTTTTGCTTCTGTTTTGGACAAGATTTCAGTCCCGGAATATCCCCGAAACAATCCCCGAACAGCCCATTGAACTGCAGTGAATTAGTGGACTATTTTGGACTCGTTACACGCGCGAACTGCACCCAATTTGAACCAGTGATTTGCGTGAACTGTTGTATATTTCAGATCTGATTTTTCAATAAAAATCAATCCTAACACAGCCCTAAAAATCCCTGAAAGTGTTTCCCAAAAACTCGAGTTAAAACAAAACAAAACCGAACCCCAGGGAACCCTGACTTACGCGCACATCAGTGGGATTTTATTGCCCACTGTCGTGAATGGTAGAAGGAGGGAAGAGGAGTTTTTCAACTTCACAAGGTCTTCCGAACTATGTCTCGTAACCAGCGGAGGGTAGTGTGGGCTACACTCACAAATTAATCTCTAAACGGTTTAGAGAATAAGATCACACACCGAAATAATTTCAGGTTCTTCAATTCTCTTTCTCAACTTTTGAGAGCTTGAAGAAGAGATGGAGGCTAGGGTTTCTAATCCTTAGATCTGAAAAATTAAATCATAATTTTTCTTTTATATTTATGGTTGATTTTTTTCATAAAACAAATCAACCATTAGTCTCCCATCATCACAAAATTCGGCCAAGGGTAGGAATTCTAGTTTGATTTTGTTTCCAAAATAAACAAATCCTATCCCTTACCATATAGGGAATTTCGGCCATGGCTAAGGTAATTAGGATTTTATTTTGTTTCTCAAACAAACAAATCATATTCCTTACCAATGAAGGAATCCGGCCAAGGTAGGGTTTCCAGTTTGATTTTGCTTCCAAAATAAACAAATCATATTCCTTATCCAATAAGGAATTCTACCATGGTGATGATTTTTATTTCCAAAATAATTCTTAGCCTTATTAAATTATATCATATATAATTTAATGTTCTAATATAATAATTATCATATAGTTATTAATACCTTATATTAACTTTTAATATAAAGTCTCAAGTGTGATGTATTTAATATTATTAATCATATTAATAATATTTATTCTTTGTGAGTATATAATTGGACCGTCCAATTATATTAGCTCCGCTAAAGTATATCGAGCTAGCACGGGGATCAAGTGGACCTACGGTTCCGAGCTTCAATAATCTCGAAATACTAATTAAGCTCTTAATTAAATATTCCGAATTATTAACTTCGAATTATTCCACTAAAATTCTGAAGTTGCACTCTCATTGCAAGTCGGTGTCCACCGATATAGTCATTGCATACGAATTTATCCTTCACGAATATCTCGTAATTAGAGCCGGGTTATAATGTCTGTTATACCCCTCTAATTATTTTTACCTTAAGTACCATTGATTCTCTAATGAACGATTTATTCATAACTGTTATGAATATTAATCTTTCTATTCGTAATAGAAAGACTTGAACGCTCAAATCGTTCAAGTACCTAATCAACCATTAAAAGAGATACTCATCTACTTCTCGTAAGAAGGAGTGAATTCCATGTCTATGTAAAATGTTCCCAGCTACATAACAGACTATGCCCCCAAAGTACGTAGTTATTGGTTGAGATTGCTACACCAACCTCACCTTTGTAAATCAAAAGACACAACCCGCCATGCAGGAGTTCGTAGTACACTCAGGATTAAGATCAATCCATATATGACCATCAAGTAGATCGAAATGACTTTCTTTGTTTAACAGATATTATAAGAATTTCATTTCTATCTAGGCCCAGTCCTATATGATCACATCATATAAGGTGCCTCCATTCTCATGTCTCTACATGGACGATCCGGATTAAGATCGTCATCCAAATATAGAATGGACCGCAGCTATAGATAAACCACAAACAAAGTACCCGGTTTGTTTGCTCTCTATGGACTATTTAAGATTACTAACTTCAGTCTTAAATCCTCTGGTGCATGACGTTCATACACCAAGTCTGAATGTACATAAGTAATCTATGGTATTTATGAAGATATATAATATGCGATATTGAACAAACAAATCGATTAATGAATAATGCATCCTTTTATTTCTAAACACATGAAACCGTTTACATCACATGTAGCTCCAGTGCATACATCCCAACAATATCCCACTTGTACTAGAGCAAATGGGACATGTCACGTAAACATAGACCATCTAGGTGACCATCAAACACTTTAGCCGGCAAGGTCTTTGTAAACGGATTAGCAAGGTTCTCTGCGGATGCAATCTTTGTGATGCTAACGTCCCCTCTCTACACTATCTCCCTGATGAGATGATATTTCCTCTCTATATGCTTTCCCCTCTTATGGCTTCTTGGTTCTTTGGAGTTTGCCACCGCTCCACTATTATCGCAATAGAGGGTGAGTGGTTTATCCATATCTGGAACAACTTCCAGATCTCCCAAGAATTTACGGAGCCAGACTGCTTCTTTAGCTGCTTCACAAGCCGCTACATATTCAGCCTCCATGGTGGAGTCGGCAATGCAAGATTGTTTTATGCTCCGCCAAACAATAGCCCCACCACCTAGGGTGAACACTGATCCAGATGTTGATTTCCTGGAATCGACATCTGTCTGAAAATCAGAGTCTGTATATCCTCTTAGGATCATATCCTCACCAGAATATACCAGCATATAATCTCTCGTTCTCTTAAGATATTTGAGAATGTGTTTCATAGCCACCCAGTGATCCAATCCCAGGTTTGACTGAAACCTACTGACTACTCCCACTGCAAAACAGATGTCCGGTCTTGTGCATAATATGGCATACATGAGACTACCAACTGCTGAGGCATATGAGATATGTCTCATTTCCTCAATGCCCTGAGGTATCTTAGGAGACCGTTCCTTCGACAAATGAAATCTTTCATTTGGAATTGCTTAGCTAGCCAGGTTTTTACATTTGATAATATCCTTACATCATTCCCAATGAGTAAGAAGTCATCAACGTATAAGACAAGAAAAACCACCTTCCCATCAATGATGCGCTTGTATACACAAGGCTCATCAATATTATGCTCAAAATTATAGGACTTGATCGTTGTATCAAATCTTATATTCCAAGATCGAGATGCCTGCTTGAGTCCATAAATAGACCTCTGCAGTTTGCAAACTTTTTTCTCTTGATCTTGGGCAATGAACCCTTCTGGTTGTATCATATAGATACTTTCATCAAGATTTCCATTCAAGAATGCAGTCTTGACGTCCATTTGCCAAATTTCATAGTCATAATATGCGGCTATGGATAGAAGAGTGCGGATGGATTTTAGCATAGCTACTGGCGAGAAAGTTTCCTCATAGTCAACTCCCTCTTTCTGGGAATAACCCTTGTCCACTAGTCTAGCTTTGAAGGTCTGTACCTTCCCATCTGATCCCCTCTTCCTCTTGTAGATCCACTTGCAACCTATGGGTTTCACCCCATCAGGTTGGTCTACAAGTTCCCAGACTGAGTTGGAGTACATGGACTCCATCTCTAGGTTCATGGCTTTGAGCCATTCTTCTTTGTCAGGATCATCCATTGCACTACTATAGGTCAATGGATCATCTATACCATCTCTGGAGGCGACAACTTGTGCCTCTCCAACCCCTAGGTAGCGATCAGGTTGTCGTACAACCCTCACACTGCGTCTAGGTGGTAGATCATTCTGACTGGGAAGTATCTGACTATCCGATGTCGAAGATGCTATGTATTTGTCAACTTTTATTGACGATGGCGCGCTGGTCGAACCAGTAAGTAACTCATCGAGTAACATTTTACTACGAGGTTTGAACTCTCTCATATAGTCCTCCTCTAGAAACGTAGCATTTGTCGATACAAATACTTTGTTATCATCAGGACTATGGAAGAATCCACCCCTAGTTTCTTTCGGGTAGCCTACAAATAGGCACACCTGAGAACGTGGTTCCAATTTCGTAGTCTTATTCTTCAGCACATGTGCTGGACACCCCCATATGCGGAAATGTCGTAAACTAGCTTTACGACCATTCCACAACTCTAAGGGAGTCTTAGGAACAGATTTTGATGGAACTACATTGAGGATATACATTGCAGTTTGTAGTGCATATCCCCAGAATGAACTAGGTAGTGAGCTATAACTAAACATAGATCTCATCATGTCCAGTAGGGTTCGATTTCTCCTTTCTGCAACACCATTTTATTGTGGTGTTCCAGGTGCTGTGAGCTGGGATACTATCCCATGCTCAACTAAGAATTCCTCGAAGTCTCTGTCGAGGTATTTCCCTCCACGATCTGATCGTAGAGTTTTGATTGTCTTACCTAATTGGTTCTCAACCTCAGCACGATACTCTTTGAACTTTTCAAAGGTATCTGATTTGTGATGCATTAGGTAGACATAACCATATCTTGAATAATCGTAAATGAATGTGACGAAATATTCATAACCACCTCGAGCTTTTACATTCATTGGTCCGCAGACGTCCGAGTGTATTAGCTCTAGTGGTTGACTGGCTCTTATACCTTTTCGAGAAAAAGGTCTCTTGGTCATTTTTCCTTCTAAACAAGATTCACAAACTGGTAAAGTCCTGAGCTTTAACTGGTTTAAGGCTCTGTCCTTTATCAATCTATTTATCCGGTCAAGGTTGATGTGACCAAGTCTAAGATACCATAGATATGTGTCATCGTGAGAAATCTTTTACCGTTTCGTTTTCGGTTTTTCAGCCTTAAACATTTCAGTGTTGAGCAGTGACTTATGCGTTAACGGTCTTAACACAAACAAGTTATTTTCTGAGTTTCCTGTGCAAATAGTTAATCCATTTCTACCAATAATAACCGAATTGCTATTAAAAGAAATTGAATAACCATCATCCATAAGTCTAGAAACAGAAATCGGATTCCTGCGGAATCCAGGAATGAATAACACATTGTTCAAACTTAAATAACTATTATTAATAAAATTTAAACTGGAAACTCCCACTGCTCTTGCTGAAACGGCATCCAATGTCCAGACCCTCATGGTGTAATCACTTTCAGCAAGGTCCCTCCATGAATCAAGTAGCTGTAAAGAAGAACAAACATGGTTAGTGGCCCCGGAATCAATAATCCAAGCAGATTTATCATCCTCCACTAATAGAGATTCAATAACGAGTAAATCATATTTATCTGTTTCCTTTTTCTCCTCAGCTCAGCAAGGTATTTAGGACAGTTCCTTTTCCAATGCCCATTCTTGTCGCAATGGAAACATTTTCCTTTGGGCTTGGTATCCTTGGAGCCTTTCTTGTTCTTCTTTTTCATGGGCTTACCCTTAGCCTTTCCAGTGCCTTTCTTCTTCTTCTTTGCAGATTTGGAAGATTCGACAACATTTGCCTCTGCACTGGACTTACGAGGATCCACCAACATGGATTCTTAATGGGTGAGCTTATTAAGTAGTTGGGTCAAAGTAAATGACAACTTGTTCATAACATAGTTGCTTTTAAACTGCAGGAAACTCTTCGGAAGAGTTTCCATAATCATGGTCACCTGGCTACGCTCGTCAATACGAGATCCATGGGTTTCAGCAGTATTGAGATAAGTCATCATCCTTAAGACATGCTCTCAGACTGATGTCCCATCCTTCATCCTAGTAGTCATTGCTGAGACCATGGCCTCATGGCGTTGACGCTCCGAAGGCTGCCTAAACATGCCTTGCAATGACTCCATCACCTGAGATGCTAGAGCCATAGGTTCATGCTTTGCAGCAAGAACCTCAGACATCGCTGCTAGCAAGTAGCAGCAGGCTTTCTCATTTGCTGTGACCCATTTCTGGTAGGTATCGCGCACAGCTTGGCCAGCATTTCTAGCCGGCTCAGGAGGACGTTCCTCCGTCAGGACAAACTTAAGGTCTTCACAGACCAGGATAACGTTCATGTCACTTTTCCACTTAACATAGTTTTCTCCGGTCAATTTATCATTTGAGAGTATGGAAATAATTGGAGAAACCATGGTTGAAAATAAAATAAACATGCATTTTAACATTCATTCATCGCATATTAAAATCATCAAAGAATTTTGGCATAAAATTAAACATGATGCATGAACCATGAATAATGAATAAGAAACCTAAAATAATTACTATTCCACAGAGATCTATCATCCCACAAGTAAGTGCCGTCATAGGGTAGGTCAAGTACTCGCATGATAGATTGAGACAATCTAAACTGTTTCAATATATGCGGGAATAACTCTTATTCCTATATTAAACAACTACCGTTTAATTTGATCAAGGAATTTCATTAACAGTTAATTATTCCTTTGTGAGTGTAACCCGCCATTTCGGGATTCTTTGACTTAACAAGTGAAGTGCCACCGTAGGGTAGGTCAGTTCATAAGATAAATCTAGAATCCCTATCCTCTCGGAATCCAAACTTGATATCGACCCAAAATGGACACCATCCGTAGGGGGACGAAAACAAAGCCGTCTCGAGGCGCCTTTTGAATCTCACGTTTTTGAACTAACAACGGAGATCGTGGGATGTACTGTCGTATATCCCTCTCCCACTCACTATTTTAAACTTGAGGTTTCTATCTAAAATATCTAATATTTTATCCTAACTAGTGTGGATAAACTTATGGCGGCAAAAGCATAATTTATTTACACTAGTTTGTCATAAGTGAGCTAATCAATTTTAACTATTAAAATCGTGTCACTAGTATTTCATTAGTCTCTACTAATAATTTTACTCTATCAAACTAATTTAATTAGAGTGGTATAAGTGAGCTATAATATTTTAACCCTTAAAATACTAGGCACTTAAAAGTCTAAAAACATGGAATTCTAAATGGTCAAAATTTTAATTAAACATTTTAATAAATCTTAGTGCGTCATAAAATCCAATGGTACGTGGAATTATATCCCGAGTGTAGACCATATTTCCGTCCATACGGAATCTGCTATGGAATTTATATCCGGGTTTCCATCCTATATACCAATGGAATTTATTATGCACCAATTAAGTCCAATATATTAGAATTCAAGTTTTAGATATTAAATCCCATTAATCTAATTAATGATTTTAATGCATATCATTTTCTAACTTAAACATTTTAAATTACATAAAATCATAATTTTATGTCTATAATGATAATGCATCTATGACATGTTATGGCAAGTAAAATGCACGAGTGGGCACCCTAGGCTATATGACATGTTATTCAAACAATTCGAAATAAACATACATATAACATAAAATTTATTTTGCATTGACGGGCTCTTATTTTTCCTATACTAATCTAATTAGTACAAAAGATTTACCAGGCATTCATTGGCCTTCAAATCCCGCTCCAAAGTGGTATTGGCTCCATTCGCAACTTCGGTGCTCCATATTACAAAGAATTGAAATTTTACATTGAAAACTAAAATTACAATGAATATAAACAATGGCCTTATGGCCTTACAACCCAAAACCAAAACCAACTACAAAAATAAGAGCCATAAAAAATTACGACCGATGCAAAATCCATTCATCACATGAAATATTAAAACCATTCATCACATGAACTTAAAATTGTGCCCACTCATCTAAACATGCATATCATATTTATAACTCATATAAACATGTTAAAACAGAAACTTTAAATGAAAAAGTGAAGGGTTAAGAGTACTTTTCAACCTCGCTCTTGACGCCAATTGTAGGGAACGCTTTCCCTCGCGCAGCGGAAGCGGTTAGGCTCACGGACCGAACTTGAAAAAATTTTCTGCTCTCCCTTCGCTTTGGCCGAACCACACCAGTGAGTTCACTGATGTTTTGCTTCTGTTTTGGACAAGATTTCAGTCCCGGAATATCCCCGAAACAATCCCCGAACAGCCCCTTGAACTGCAGTGAATTAGTGGACTGTTTTGGACTCGTTACACGCGCGAACTGCACCCAATTTGAACCAGTGATTTGCGTGAACTGCTGTATATTTCAGATCTGATTTTTCAATAAAAATCAATCCTAACACAGCCCTAAAAATCCCTAAAAGTGTTTCCCAAAAACCCGAGTTAAAACCAAACAAAACCGAACCCCAGGGAACCCTGACTTGCGCGCACAGCAGTGGGATTTTATTGCCCACTGCCGTGAATGGTAGAAGGAGGGAAGAGGAGTTTTTCAACTTCACAAGGTCTTCCGAACTATGTCTCGTAACCAGCGGAGGGTAGTGTGGGCTACACTCACAAATTAATCTCTAAACGGTTTAGAGAATAAGATCACACACCGAAATAATTTCAGGTTCTTCAATTCTCTTTCTCAACTTTTGAGAGCTTGAAGAAGAGATGGAGGCTAGGGTTTCTAATCCTTAGATCTGAAAAATTAAATCATAATTTTTCTTTTATATTTATGGGTGATTTGTTTCATAAAACAAATCAACCACTAGTCTCCCATCATCACAAAATTCGGCCAAGGGTAGGAATTCTAGTTTGATTTTGTTTCCAAAATAAACAAATCCTATCCCTTACCATATAGGGAATTTCGGCCATGGCTAAGGTAATTAGGATTTGATTTTGTTTCTCAAACAAACAAATCATATTCCTTACCAATGAAGGAATTCGGCCAAGGTAGGGTTTCTAGTTTGATTTTGCTTCCAAAATAAACAAATCATATTCCTTATCCAATAAGGAATTCTACCATGGTGATGATTTTTATTTCCAAAATAATTCTTAGCCTTATTAAATTATATCATATATAATTTAATGTTCTAATTTAATAATTATCATATAATTATTAATACATTATATTAAATTTTAATATAAAGTCTCAAGTGTGATGTATTTAATATTATTAATCATATTAATAATATTTATTCTTTGTGAGTATATAATTGGACCGTCCAATTATATTAGCTCCGCTAAAGTATATCGAGCTAGCACGGGGATCAAGTGGACCTACGGTTCCGAGCTCCAATAATCTCGAAATACTAATTAAGCTCTTAATTAAATATTCCGAATTATTAACTTCGAATTATTCCACTAAAATTCCGAAGTTGCACTCTCATTGCCGTAGATGAAATATTAAGCCGAACCAAGTCGGTGTCCACCGATATAGTCATTGCATACGAATTTATCCTTCACGAATATCTCGTAATTAGAGCCGGGTCATAATGTCTGTTATACCCCTCTAATTTTTTTTACCTTAAGTACCATTGATTCTCTAATGAACGATTTATTCATAACTGTTATGAATATTAATCTTTCTATTCGTAATAGAAAGACTTGAGCGCTCAAATCGTTCAAGTACCGAATCAACCATTAAGAGAGATACTCATCTACTTCTCGTAAGAAGGAGTGAATTCCATGTCTATGTAAAACGTTCCCAGCTACATAACAGACTATGCCCCCAAAGTACGTAGTTATTGGTTGAGATTGCTACACCAACCTCACCTTTGTAAATCAAAGGACACAATCCGCCATGCAGGAGTTCGTAGTACACTCAGGATTAAGATCAATCCATATATGACCATCAAGTAGATCGAAATGACTTTCTTTGTTTAACGGATATTATAAGAATGTCATTTCTATCTAGGCCCAGTCCTATATGATCACATCATATAAGGTGCCTCCATTCTCATGTCTCTACATGGACGATCCGGATTAAGATCGTCATCCAAATATAGAATGGACCGCAGCTATAGATAAACCACAAACAAAGTACCCAGTTTGTTTGCTCTCTATGGACTATTTAAGATTACTAACTTCAGTCTTAAATCCTCTGGTGCATGACGTTCATACACCAAGTCTGAAGGTACATAAGTAATCTACGGTATTTATGAAGATATATAATATGCGATATTGAACAAACAATTCGATAAATGAATAATGCATCCTTTTATTTCTAAACACATGAAACCGTTTACATCACATGTAGCTCTAGGGCATACATCCCAACACGGTCTATTATGGAATCAGAGTTCATAACATTAGACAAAACAACATAAGAAGCGGAATGGCTTCGAAATTTCCTGGAGGATAATCCAAATTGGCCCAAACCGGTGCTAGCGATAAGCATATATTGTGATAGTCAATCGACTATTGGGAGAGCCCAAAATACAATGTATAATGGTATGTCTCGACACATACGTCGCAGACATAATACCATACGACAACTGCTCTCAAGTGGCATAATATCGATCGATTATGTGGAATCAAATGAAAACCTAGCGGATCCACTTACTAAAGGTTTACCTAGAGAGAAAAAGGGAAACCCAACCTAGCTGACTGGAGATCCCAAGATCTAGGTTCAAAATGGACAACTAAAACTTTGTGCAATTCAAAACAAGCAATGTAGAGTTTTATCTTTCCTATTCCGATAATGACGCAGAGTGTTGTCTGTCAAGGGCTAGGATAAACTAAGGCTTTTAATGCTCACTATATTAGGAGAAGAGTCCTAATGGGGGTAAAGGCAGATTACCTCTTTCTAGTAGATCACATATTTCAAGTAAGAAGTGAGACCGCTTCCATGAGATTTTTCCAGGCTGAATTCACAAAAGGACTTGATGAATCCAAGACCAATGTTCATGGTCGAAATGAACACAACTGTAGAAAGGGAAATAGTCGAAGTAAAGCTGTGTGTTGGCAATTGTCTTGATTTACACCAACGGTAGAACAATTCAAGACTATGAGTTACTGGTTTGCCAAGTAAATCCGATTGTCATTCACTAAGAAATGTTCAATACGAAAGCTACATATTTCGATGCAGTTTTATTTCACGGAAATTCTCTTAAGTGTTTGCATTAATATTTAGAGAATTGTGGGGGATTATTGTAAATTCTGTAAATAAATAGTTTATGTGTAGGGAAAGATATGTCAGTTAGAAGTGCCTTGTGGGAAAGACACATATGTGAAGGGTATAACCCTTATGAGGGTTACACCCTATGCCAAATGGTGCCTTCAAAAGCATCATTCCATGCCTTTATAAATGAGGCATTAGATTCATTCTAAGAGATACGTATATTTCCAACATTCTTAAAAATTAGAGAGTCAAGTTCATAGTCAAGAGAGTTTCCTCCATTTTTCTTGTTCAAGTTCTTGTGGAAAGAGTGCCCTTTCTACAAGAAGCATCCAAGTAATCCTGAAAGAACGTTAGCCACAAAACTATCCGTAGAGCACCGAGGCGGGGCTAATAAGTTCTTAAGGACAGAGAGTCATCTCGGCTTGGTTTAAGATAATTATTTTCTTCAACGCGTTTCCAGGTTTTTCTTGTTTCTCAAGTTCCATGCTTATGTTTTATAATTGAGATTTTGATTGAGTGATGCATGCCAAATTAGATTAACAACACTTATAACGAACAATATTTTATCGTGTATTTTTTTTGAATCGGATATATACAAAGTACTAATACTTTACGTTAGTCCGGACACAAAATTCATCTGGATATTCGGACATCCGGAATATTCCCAAAATAAATATAGTTAAGAATAAAAAGCTACATACTTACGGAACCGTTACCGCATCTTTCGCTTGCCCTCGCTTTCCCTCCATCTTTTTCTTTCTATTTTTTATTTTATTTTTTTAATTTATTTATTCCGATCTTCAACTTCTTCAGCTCGCTTCTTCGCCAACTTCAGATCTATAAGTAGCTTCCTGCAATATTAACTCGCTCTCACTCAAGGTACAATCCAATTTCTAACTTATTTTTATGAATTTTGAATCTAATTGTTTAATCATCGAACTTTGAACTGATTCGATTGCTGTATTAATAATCGATATAGAGAAGAAAGCGAGTTAATAAAGAATTAGTGAATTTGTATTGTATTTTGTTGGATTTCCACTTGTTGCTATTTATTTATTTACATGATAATGCGATAATTTACATTTCTGCTATGTTTGATGAGGTCCACAGTTCTCATAGAAGCTCAATTTTTAGCTCCAAATCAACATCTAGAGTTTGATTCAATTTTTTTTTTTTTTTTTAATTTTACTTAATCATCGAAAATTCATTACTCAGCATTGGTGCCGCGGAAATAGGAGTCTTATATTTTAACTAGTAATTGAATCAAGTTTCTGGCTTGTCAAGAACCATAAAAGTTGTGATTTTGGCTTGGTTTTGTTTGGTTTTTAGAATCTTGAATCACTATTATGTCAATGGGATGATATGACGATTGGCACTTATCATCTTTGCATCCTAATATCTATGTTTCCTTGATTGGTAGGGTTGAAATCTTCAACTCCAGAGAGATGATAGTATTATTGCGGCAGGTAGCATTTTTCCTGATGAAGGAACTATTCCTGTGTTGTGCGTGGTTCAGAATGAATTCTAGAAAGTTGATTTTTGCTGGGGCCATAACTTTATCTGCTGGTTCTCTTCTTCACTTGTGGTTCCTCTCACATGCTGTAACAGTTTCTCCGTACAATACCTTGAATGGCTCTATGCGGCTGAGTGAGACACTTCATGAGGCGAGGATTGACAAAATTCAACCCCTTCCAGGTAGTACCATCATTTCACAGAATTCTTCGATTGAAGTGTTACAATCAGTTCCAATAGAGGGAAGAGCAGGAGATTCTAATAGAAAACGATGGATGATCAATGATGAGTTAAAGATCATAGCCAGTCCTCCTCCTCCTCCTCTGAGTCCCAGAACATCAACCTTGTCTTTACAGGTAAAACTTTTGAAACTTCCAATTTCTTTTTGTTTTCCAGTTTATGTGTGATAAACCAGAGGTATTGCCAGTAATATGAATACTTCGTTGCCTAAAATTCAGAGATACATTGGGACTTTGGCCCCTAAAGAGGCACTTTTGTTTGCTAAAAAGGAGATTGAGGGTGCTCCAATCATTACTGAAGATCCTGAATTATATGCTCCTCTATTTCGTAATGTTTCTGTTTTCAAAAGGTATAGTTTACAAATTACAAGTTAGCTTTCTTATTTTTTTCTTGATCACCCTTGTTTATTGTTTACGTATTTTCTGCTCTATGAAATGCTATTATTCATGACTGGATTAGAAATAAAGATATATTTTGTTATCGAGCTTGCGTTTAACATTTAGTATAGTACCAAATGAGAGTGTTATGCCCTATAATTTTAAGGTGTTAGGATGCAGGATTGGTAATTAAGAAGAGAGATTTCCATTGGCCATCTTTGTCAAGATGCATGGCATAGAAATTATCACTTTATCAAAAGGAAGTCGAACTCTTTTATGTTATGAAATATCAAAAGGGCATTCCTATGGCATCTGGGCTTAAATTTCATGTTCTTAAATGATTTATTTATTTGTCTATTACTACAATTATGGGTTGATCTGGCCATCTGCTTATATTCTTAGAAACTTAACCATAAATGAAAACAAAAATCTCTAGGAATTATTTTTGTTATGATTCAAGATCTTATAAGATTATTGAATATCACCTATTTACCAATAAGTGATTGCTGACATTGAGCAGCTTGGATCTAGTCTAAACCAGTAATATTACTATGAACGTCATGATACATGAAGCTTCATTTCAACTGCATAAATCAATCAATTTCCTCCATAATCTCTTCCAACACAAAATCTTAGGCATCAAGGGGAAGAAAAGAAACAAGATTTTCGAGAACCTCTAGAAAGTCTCTTTGTACCATATGCAGCTTGTGAATATTTCGATTGATCTTTTGGTCCACATTGATGATTGTCATCCACTAAAAAGTCCTTATGCTAAGGCTTGTTGCTTCTATAAGATAGTCGAGGTGACACTAAAAGACAATAAAGCTGAGGAACTTCATTCTCTTGGTTCGGGCATATGCAAAGACGTCATATTGATGCACTGGTTCCTAGGTGGGATCACAATGATGACTAACACTCCAAAAGACAAGGCAGAGAGATAGATCTTGATTGCTAAGGATTGAATGAAGCTGCACTTCAAATTTCCAACAATGTTTCATTTAAAAATAAAATAATTCTTGATCAATATCATTTGTTTGCTACAAAGTCTTAATTGTGGTTTCTTCTTATAAAGTTACTCAGTGCCTTCTTTTCTTCCCTTCAGATGTATAGTTCTCTTGTAAAGTTTTTAATTGAATTCACTGGGCTTCCAATTCATATGTTTATCATTAAATCATTTCAGTGCCGCTGTTTTCCTTACTGTAAATCAATATTAATATCTAAAATCATAATTTTGGCTTGATATGCAGGAGCTACAATTTGATGGAAATGACACTCAAGGTTTACATTTATCGTGATGGAAAGAGGCCTGTTTTTCATCAACCTTATCTCAGAGGAATTTATGCATCTGAAGGTTGGTTTATGAAGCTAATGAAAGCAAACAAGAACTTTGTCACAGAAGACCCAGGAAAGGCTCACTTATTTTATCTGCCATACAGCGTACGGCAATTAGAAATGGCACTTTATGTGCCTAACTCACATAATATGAAACCATTGGCTAATTATTTAAGGGACTATGTGAACAAGATTGCTGCAAAGTATCCCTTTTGGAATCGCACGCATGGGTCGGATCATTTTGTTGTTGCTTGCCATGATTGGGTAAGGTAGTTTGTTCTCCTTTCTGATCAAATATTTGAAATGCGCCAAATTAATTTGATTAATGCCGAGACACTAGCAAACTTATCATTTTTGTCACTGAATATACTTCCATGGTTGAAAAACTTGCTGAAATATGCTAGTGTCTAGATATCATATCAGATTTTAATCATTTGAAATTTTCATATCATTAAAGGATATGACATGCCATCCTCAATGAAACCTTGAAAAACAAATTATAGACTGCCAAAATGATGTAGGATGAAAGCTTATTGAGTAGTTATGCTTGCTATTCA
The DNA here is from genome assembly GCA_019454045.1 of Zanthoxylum bungeanum. Lineage (NCBI taxonomy): Eukaryota > Viridiplantae > Streptophyta > Magnoliopsida > Sapindales > Rutaceae > Zanthoxylum > Zanthoxylum bungeanum. The sequence continues at coordinate 42,346 of SKCR01034809.1, read as the reverse complement.
GCTTATTGAGTAGTTATGCTTGCTATTCCTTATTTTATATGGATTAGGTTTTGTTTTACTTGTTTAGGTATTAGTTTATCACTTCTTTGGGTTTGGTTTACTTTTCCTAAAGTAGTTTTCTTATTTTTGCATACCATTTATGTTACTTAGAAAGTAGTTATTGTTTTCATATTCTGATTAGGGCTTAGGCTGGGTAGGACTTGGATGAAGACTTTTGAAAATTACTGATTATTGGAAAAAGATCATTGTAGTCCCTCTTAGTTTCCTCTATACCTTTCTCCACTTTCCTCTTTTTTGGTTCTCAGTAACAAAATTAATACTCAGCAGGCATCATCTTCTTGATTTGATCGAATACCTTCATATGAAGTTATTACTGTCAGGTCTAATACTAGTTTCCATTTCAAGGTTTCCCTAATTGAAATTGTGGATTTGCATATAAAATATGTATCAAATGATATAGGTGAAGTTAAGTGTCATGGGAAATGCACCTTTAGTCTTTGTTTTAGGTCTGCAATTTAGGGTATTAAAACAACTGAGATTACATGGAGACTTTTGGCATATTATCTTCACTTAACGCATGGATTTACTCAGTGGTGAGTGGTTTTAGAAAGCAAGCTAGGATCCCAACTATTTTGGTTAAAATTACAAGAGTCATATATATCAGCAGACATTCATTTCCACTCGATACCATATGTGCTTGTTATTTTCCTTCCAATACATTGTTTTATATGATTTTAGGTGATGACAACGGAAAGAACTTTCAGTTTCTGCATTGAATCAAGTTTTGGAAAGACACATTTGTGCTATGAGATGATGCTACTCTCTATCAAGGCCTTCAGCATTACTTATGGTCTCATAAATAAATAATATTTGGGTTTGGTTTGAAGAATTTCAGTTTTGAGCCGAATTGTATCAGTAACTTCGTTATTGAAATTCCTTCAATGTCTCCCCTGCACATCCACACATCATGCATTATTTTGTAGAGGTCATAACCTTTTTTATCTTCAGTAAATAATCAATGGCATTAATAAAACTACTAAGCAAAATTTTTCCTTTTTCATACCAAATTTTGATTTGATATGCCAACTGTAGCTATCATCAACTCATGAGTAGCTTCAGGTGAGTACATATCAGTAGCTATAGTTGGGAACATCTGAGGATATAAATCTATTCTGGTCAGTTTTAACATATTTGTTTCCTAATTTTCTCTGATCTAATTTAACTTTTACAGGGTCCTTACACGACTGCTGCACACACGGAACTAAAGGAAAATGCCATAAAAGTTCTATGCAATGCTGACCTATCTGAAGGCATTTTCGTGGCTGGAAAAGATGTTTCGCTGCCAGAAACCACGATAAAGTTTCCCAAGAAACCTCAAAAGTATATAGGTGGTGGAAACAAAGTATCTCAGCGTACAATCCTAGCCTTCTTTGCTGGATATATGCATGGCAGGGTCCGGCCTATACTTCTCAAGTATTGGAGCAACGATGAGGACATGAAAATTTATCATCGTCTGCCTCGTCAAATCTCTAAAGAGATGTCATATATTCAACACATGAAATCAAGTAGATATTGTTTATGTCCAATGGGCTACGAAGTGAACAGTCCTCGGATTGTTGAAGCCATATATTATGAATGTGTTCCAGTGATTATTGCAGATAATTTTGTTCTACCATTCAGCGAAGTACTAGATTGGAGTGCTTTCTCTTTGGTGATACCTGAGGAGGATATTCCCAAGCTAAAGGAGATTTTATTGGCAATCCCGATGAGAAAGTATCTTCAGATGCAACTCAATATAAAGATGGTTCAAAAGCATTTTGTTTGGCATCCACTACCAAGCAAATATGATTTGTTTCACATGGTTCTGCACTCGATTTGGTTCAACAGACTGAGCCAGATTCAGGACCTCCCGTTGTAGTAAATCTTCATGGTTTTAGCTAAAGTGGATAATAGTGTACACTAATTTCCTAACCATTAGACACGGACCGTTGTTGAGCTGAAACGCTGAAAATTAATCACAAGCCTAGCAGTTGTGATAGTCGAGGGGTGCAGCAGAATTTGCCATTGCAGATGATTTGATGGATAGGTATCCAAATTCCAAATGGTGATGCCAGAATGTGCATTCATGCCCCAGGTACAACATGATAAATAGATCGAATTTACAATTATGTGAATCTTCTTTTAATGCATTGATAATATCTTAAATGTGTGATGATACAAGGACTAGTAAGTGGTCAGCTAGTTCATGACTTGTTTTCCGAGAGTGTTTAGTCACCGATCACATTGACCCCATGTCTTGATACTGAGAGCTCTGGCAATTACTTCACTCAAACTCAAACATCGAATGTTGATGAAATTGATCAAAATCTTAATCACCATTGTATTTCCATTAAACCCGTACTAACAAGAGAAGATTTAGTCATTTTTTTATATGACATCATGTATTACAAGTCTATTAATAGTTAATACACACACATACATATTTTTTTCCTGCACGATATTATTCTCCTATACATTAATGAGTTCAATCTTGGTTTTTTCTTTTTCAGTTTATAAACCACCACAATGCAACTCCTGTATTTCCACATAGCAATCATTGAATCCAGAAATAGGTGGGTGAGTTTTTTTTATTATTTGTACTAGACAATTGTGTAGGAACCTATACAATTTGATTCTTAGACTTTGCTTGCCAGTATTATCAGTTACGTATACAAGAAAATCATAGACTTTGATTTTCACATTGTTGATTATCAATTAGAGTGATTGCTGAAGAACTTTGATGAAATTTGTTTCAGTCCATTTTTGTACTTACAAATGAAACGGAGTCTAAACTAGGGATCTGGATTCGGTGCCAAGCTTTTTTTTTTTTTTTTATAAATTGTGATTGGTATTTGGTAGTTAATTGATAATAATTTATAAGTAATTGAAATCTTAACCGCCTATTGCTATACATGTATTGGTAGCAGAAGATTATAAAAATTGAGCATAAAAAACTTGTATTGAGCAAATTTTAATTATACATAAAACTCTCTTTATTTAGAGGAGAAAAACAAACACTTCCTTACAAAATGCTCACCTCTTCTGATCATTGAGCCAAATATCATCATCCAGTTCCAGAAATTTATTTACCCAGTCTCAATCACAAGACCTTTCAGTAGAGAAATAGAAAAACTCATTCACATAAAAATTAACTTCCAGTTTCTAATTTCTTTGTCACCTTCTTCTTCGTTTATCACCGAAGTGATCTTCAAGGTCTTTTCAGGAACCGCTTCTTGTGTAATTACAAGCTGCAGTGTTTTCTCTTTCTGATTTATTTTCTTGCTTAAATGAGAATTACAGTAGTTCTTGATTTCATTATATGTTTGTCCTGGAAGTCTCTCCGCAATCAAAGACCATCTGAAAGAAACAGGATCATGTATCATATCCATTTTTTTAACTTCTACATAGTTTTTAGGTTCGTGATCAGTTAAAAGAAGGTGCTTGTAAAACACTCTGTCGAACCATGGGGCACAATGCGAATGATTTTTTTTTGAAAATGTTGAAAATCCTGCCGTCAAATCATTCGATCCGGATTTAAGTGGAGCATGTAAAATCTCCGGCTGTTTCAGGTTCTTATAAAAAACGCACTTATGGATTCGAACCCAAGACTTGAAAGCCAGATTATGAGACATACACCCCCAAGCCACACCCTTTGGAAGCACAATGTGAATGATATTATTATTGAAAATAAAATTACATATTGCCCAGAAGTTTATGTAGCATGAGAATCAAGTACTCTTCATCATCAGAAATGTTGTCTTTCTTGATGTTCGGTCTCAAATAATTTAATCATCTAAATCTATAACTCGTACCACATGGATTTAAACCTGTCGAATTAAATTTATTGATTGATTATCGCAACTTCAAATATGGAATTCATAGGAATCGAATAAGAAATTATAATCATAGAACTATAATAAAATATATTATCAACCAATATTTATAAAGAGTCAGGAAAAATGATTTGCTCTTATTTTTATTTCTCGAATCAGAGATTCATGAATTGAGATCCTAATACATATAAGTACAAATGGTGAAATGGATGCAAGAATTCCCTGAAGCATTTGAACATTTGGTTAAGCTCGATGCAAAAGCTGGAAACGAAATGTAAAAACCTGATTTAGAAGCAACAATTTTCCATTTTTTCGATCCTCCTCAGCAGTCCAAGCTCCTCTGTTCATGACTTTTTTAGTAGATATGTTGACGATTGTTTTTGTTTTAAAGGCAATATGAGAAATTAACTCATCGAACAAACCTACCTCAACAGTGAATTTGTTTAGTTAGTTGGGAACCAAAACAAACTTAGCAAGCAGACAAATAAATCAAAGAATTTACATGGTTCGGTGGAGAGTAGCTCCTACCCACTTCCACGGGAGAAAGAGAGGTGTATTCTATTACTGCTCAGAGTAAAGACCGACCTGAGTTACAATGGGGAAATGACTCACAAAGTGATAATACACATCGGGTCTTACACAAGCCCGATACAATTCACTCACTTAGTCAGGTAACCGACCAACTTTCTCTCTCTCTATCACTAGTTCTTAAGCTCTCAGCTTTTTTGCAAGTCGTGAGATGAGAAATTTGCTAACCCTTGAATCTGAGACTTCAACTCATTTATATAAGCTCCCACATTCACCATTCCACTACCTCTGACGTCATCCCATGTCACTTTACCATTATTGTCGTTTCAAATCTCATCAACTACCCTCAAATGGGCCAATCATATCCACCCATCTCACTATCACTGCACCGGCCTATGGCAGCCTCTGCTTTGCCACCTCACTACCACTGCACCGGCCTATGGCGGCTGGTAGGGGCTACTTCCAATGAGAACCGTTACTTTCCCACAGTAATCATTAGCCTTCTAGAAGTTTATCTTCTCAACGATGGCATACGTCACATGACCCCAATACAGGTCAGCAAGTGATCATATCTTCGTTCATTGGGTCGGCACACCGAGGTAGACGATACTATCAAAGCTTCCCTTTAGCTCTCTCAACCAGGTCGAGTTGACACATAAGAACTTTATCAGGTCGGTTTCAACAAGCATTCAAAATACTCTGAATCCATTACTGTTCGTGTGATCAGGTCGATATACCAGCTTGCTTCATCTTTCACGATGCTCATGTTCTCGGGAGAATTCTTCCATACCACTAATTCGGGTCTCTCTGTCAACCTCATCTCTTTCCGAACTCTTAGGCTTTTATCATCTATTTTTGGCTAAGTATAAAACCAATTCTACCCATTTTCGACATTTGAACCTTCCTCAAGGTTAAAAACCACCATCAACATATGTCCCATAATTCTCGATATCAACGATTTGGTGGGTTAATGTCAGGAACTTTATAAAATATGGTGGTGTAAACCGATCCAGTGTCCTCGAGTTGTTGGCCTCTTAGAGAATGCTACATCACTTCAACTTTTTCCATGCTCATCCTACTTGATACAAATTGCTCTACATACTGCCAAAGATGTTTTTTTTGTGGTGATTGTATTTCTTTCATTGTCATTTGAAAAGGCACTCATAGAGTTTCTAAATCGTCCATAGGAATATGTGATGGCATAATGGTCTTCCTTAAATGCCCATCACATCCATCAAATCCCTTTTGGTTTCATCTCTCCAATGTGCCAAGTGTCGCCCATCTATGATTTGCGCGCCAAAACCCGTGTGGCTGAGATGAACTGAGCTTGTGGTTCTCATCTGAGCCCTTGATCTGAACTCAACGACAGCGATTGACCAAACACGTGTCATTAATCCACTTCTCCCATTTCAAATCAACGACCAAGATATGCCCGAGCAGCCTATTTAAAGGCCATGCTCACTCGTTTCCTTACTTTTACCACTTCTTATTCCTTAAATCAAGAACTCAAATACTCTTTGCAATTTTGATCCTTCTCAACAACTTCATCCTTCCAATCTTCATCTTCAACATACAAGTAGGTGCTTTGGATCTCCCTCTTTACTTCCTTTACATTGACCATGTTTTTCTTTCACAACTGATGCGTAATGAACATGACGAATGTATGCATTGTTTGATAACATGCTATGGGTTTTTTATGGGTTTATCTGTAGTTTTGGGTTTAGATTGTTGATGTATGGGTATATTTCTGGATTTTTTATGTTGTTGAATGAGTATGTGTTTCTGGGTTTTTTTTTTTATGGTTTAGGCTCGTGTTCATAAGTTGGGTTGGCTTTCTGTGTTTGGCTATGCTATTGCTTGCAGATTTATTGTTTCTCCATTGTTAGGGTTTTTAGAGATTTTTAGGGGTTAATCACTCGGTATGGATGACTTAAAAAAACCCTAGAAAATACTAGGCCTAACTAACAACAGAAAATACGACTGTTCTAGCAAATATGAATTGGCCTACAAAAATTTTAAACAAAGATTAGGTTAACTTTACTAACCATACTCCTCAATTCGCCCATTTCTATCCTCCTCAGTAACTCCCCTCGATGTTCAGCCTCCTACTACACCTGTCTCGCACCCGACCGAGCCAATTGATATGGGAAATTTGGGATCAGTAGGACTCAGCGACTACGACACCACTCTAACACCCTCGGAGGAAGAATACCAGTCATGTTGTAAAAGATTAGCCCGAACCGAGCCAAAACCTCCCGCCTTAGACTTTGTCAACCTTGATATGGACAAAGTGTCTACCATCACCACTGCTGAACTGGACCAGCTTAGGAAGAGATTCAACATTCCCGAGGAAGTAAGGATGAACGTTCCAGAAGAGGATGACTTGGAAAGCTGACCAAACAGTGGTCAGGTTGCCCTTTGCACGACCTTCTTAGACGTGGGTCTGCGCCTGTCCATGTAAGGATATTTTGCCAAGATGCTGTCTGCTATGAACCTAGCTCTGTGCCAGCTCAACTGGAATGGATGAAGGGTGCTAGTCTGGCTTTATGTAGTTTGGATCTGAGCCGAGCTAGAAGAACCATCAATTAAAAATATTAATCTATTCTCAGGGCCGACCCGAGTGAACGTTTGCTGGCACTTGGCCAATACTACCCTCACCTCTACTCATTTCATATCCAATTTGATGCCCGACCCACAAACATAGCCTATGGAATTACTTCCCCATGTTGCTTGCCGTGTTGATCCCGAAGGATCCCAACATTCTTACTGCCGCTTGTTTCAGCTAGGCCATGAGGGAGAAATTATTGGAGTTGGTGCTTGGAGCGTCAATCCGAATAATATATTGTATTATTTATTAATAAAATAACTATATTTTCATTTTATACCTTATTAATGGTATTGTCATTATGCATATTAGATTGATGTATAAATATACTAAGAATAACATCGACCTTAGAACAGTCTTGTAGTAATACTGGACACTAGGTGGTCCGATATTGGGATAAGTATTACTAGTGTAAAATATTCTTAATGTAAATATTCATAGTCGTTGGTTTTGGAATACGGTCGAATTCTTATAACCTAGAAGACTAACACATGTTGTATATTGGAATTAGAGTTCCAATGGTTTAACCCGATGTACATGAACTTTGGAAGCTCGTATAGACGTGTGGGTATTGGTTGGACCGAATATTGAATGACTCACTGGTGATTCCAAATGGTTGGAAGTACACACCACCATCAATAGGAATCTTATTGAGTCGAGTAGCATATGTAATCCTTTGACAATAGGATAACATTGATTTTGTGTGAGATCCTCCACACTTTGATGCCATGTATGTCAAAAACCTTCCATTGTCTGGCCTCTAGATGTTTGTTGGGTGTGTACCGATGCACTCGTTAATCAAGTGCGAATCAAGATAGAATCCGTTGACTCGTATGTGTACCATAAGGGGTTTAGGTATTCATGTAAGCAAGTCAAGATTATTAAAACTTTGGCCAAAGTCGATCACCTAGGATGGATCGCATCAGTTGTAAAAGAATCATGGACATGTCGATATAAGATATGCGCCTCGAAAACTTAACAGTGTATTATATGTTTCCTAAGCACAACTCGGATAGCCTATGACGGAGGGATTGTCAAACATATGTAATGACCTCGACTTGTATAGTTCAAAAATGTCGTTCGTGTTCTTCGCGAATTCAGAGATGGCTGAATTGCGTACATATTAGATAGGCTTATATGACGAACGTGTCTGAACTTAGAGAGTCACAATATGAATTGCACTCATTGAGCACTTGGGTAGCCGATTCATTTTGATAAAAGATAATATTCGATATTATAATTATCAACTAAGATAATCAAGTGCTATTGGATAACATTGATTATTTACATTGACCTAATTGGATTAATTCAATATTTACACAAGAGCTTTGTCGTAATTTCATAATTATAGATGTTTTTGGCTTGATTTAATTGGATTAAATCAAAGTGACAAACATTGAACTAATCCATTTCTTAATCTTTGTTTTGATTTAATTGGATTAAATCAAAGTGGTAGACAAATGTGATTAGTCACACCTAATTATACATATTTGGACAAATTAAATTAAGCCCACATAAAAGTTGATTAGAACTTTTATTAATTAAAAATTATCTGCTATAAATATCAAGCTTTAGGAAGGTTTTAATTAAGCTTGAGAAAGTAAAATACAATTAATTATTGGAGAAATTAGCCTAAGTTAAAGAAGTGTTTAGAGAAGCTTTGTGGGGTCTCTACAACATTTCATCTAGGAGAAATTTGTGAGGTTTCTACTGTTAGAGTTGGTGCTCAAAGTGCCAATCCGGATCGTATTTATGTCCGATTCATAAATACGAGCAATTCTATTTTCCATAAATATTACTAATTCATTAGTAGCACCCTTGTCTTTTATACACTTATTCGATCTAATTACGATTAGTTATCTGATTACGATTAGATCGAAATTGAATCTGGTTCAGTGATACGTGTATATTAGACAAAGACCCTAGGATTTACAATATAGTGCGTAGTTACAACGTAGTTTGTAATTGACATTGGGAAGCGCACTATAAGATGTATATCATTAAATAAAGTTTATGGTCAAGATTTACTAACACGGGTCAGTTAGTAGAGATCTGTTGAGACCAATACATGTCGTATATCGTGAGTGGTCTGATGGTTTATCCCAATGAACCATAAGTCTCGGGAGACTCGTATAGACATGTAAGTGTTTATTTGATAAGACACTGAACGACTCACTGAAGGTTTCCTAATAGATGGTACACCAACGTCAATAGGAACCTTCTCGAGTTGAGCGAGCATAGTGGTCCTCTGACTTGAGATACCACAGTGGGATATATGAGTTATCCTCCACACTTTGATGGCAGTCACGTCAACGATCTATCCATGATCATACCTCCACATGTTCGTTGGGTGTGGACTGATGCTCATGATATCTAACGTCGGAAACTAGTTCCAAGTGTTATTTAGAGATCATAAATGAAATGTCGACTATATTATACCGAACGAGTTTGATGTTTTCATCTATACCCCATGTATAATATGGATAACTTGTGACAGATGGATTATACGTATGCGATGACCTCGGCTTGCATAGTTTAGCGAGATTATCTGTGGTCGTCATAATCCATGAATGAATGGATTATGGACACGAAATTGGATTTCATGACGGATAAACCTAAACTCAGAGAGTCCCACAATATGAAGTGTACTCGTTGAGCACTTGGGCAAAGTGATATGAATAATACAGATTAAGTGAGTTAATTCGGATCATTTAATCAGTTAAATGATAACACATGCATTAGGGGATTTTGTTCGACAATAATTATTGTGTATTTTTATTTGATACATAATACGATTATATACACATTAATTATTTGTCAAATGAGATTTTGACGCATTTCATAAATATATGTATTTGTTATTTATTGTAAATAAAAATACATATACAATAATAATTATATTAATTGATTATTTGAATATTTAATTGTTAAATATTTAAATAATTAATTAATTAACCTTTTTCATAATTGTTATGATTTTTGTCCATTTATTATTAGTTTGTATGGCATGAATTTATTAATCTAAATTTCTTCAAATTTGATTTGCCAAGAATAAAGCTTAATAATTATTTAATTGATTTAAATCACTCAAAATGACAAAAATGCCCCTAGAGTCTGTCATCCTTTCTTTATATTAAAAAAATTTGTTTCTTTTCCTTCTTGATCCATCAATGGCCGAACACTCCACATACAAAAGCCCTAGGATTAGTTTGGTGAAATCCATGAAGAAATCAAGGAAAAATTCAAGAAAAGGCTTGGAAAAGAATTGATTAAAGGTAATCTTTTATAACCCTAAGCTTGAAATTTAGTTTCATGATTTCTTGAATTCTTAGAATGGTTCTAGGGTTCCTTAGTTTCTAAATTTTGGGGCTTTTGATGTTGGTTGACGGATTTGGATGTTTGAAGTATATGTGAAATAGTTTTGAACTATATTAGTGTAATATGTGTTCAATTTGTTCATTTGATGAGAGTTGCTATTCTAGAGTGTTGTGACCACTCTTATGGCACCTAGAATTGTTCTTGAGTACTTCATGTGTGGTGACTTTGATTGGTGTTTGATTAATTAGATTAATCTTGGTAAAATTGGATTAAAGCATGAAAAATGGTGATTTTGGTTTTCTGGATCAGATCCTGTTGAACTGGAAATTATGTGATGATTTTGATGTCTTATGAATGTAATGGATGTGTTTTGGGAGTTGGCATAATTTTCGGAATGTGTTTCGAAGTTGAAATAAGCGAAAATGGCGAAAAACGGCGTTACCGGGGTGGATTTTGAGCCAACCGGGTGATGGCTGCCCAAATAGTGAATCCATCACTTTTCAGGCAGCCCATGAACTGTCCCGAGACTATTGGAACTGACCTGGGCAGTTTCCATAACTGTTGAGTGGTCGGTTCAGTCGAAAACGTGTTTTGCATCATTTTACGGAAAAACGATTTTCGTAAAAGTTTCGCGAGTTTTCAACAAGTTTATGTTAATATTTGATATTGAATAAATAGGATTTGGTGAAATATAAATAAATTATTCATATTAGATATTGAATAATTTATTTGGTATTTTGAAAAAGTTTTAAAATATGATTTCCCCCGAACCCGTGCTTCCGCCACGTCCAACCCCCGAAACCCCAACAAAAATAGTATCAGAGTAGGTCTGATGCTTCATCCATTACATTAATCATGCTTGATATTTGATATGTAATCCAATTTTAATGTTCGCACATGCTAGGTATCTATATATGTTTCTTTACTTTTCGGTTTTACGCTAACGAATATGTAACGAAAATTTAATCGTTAAATTAAGTTTTATTTTCTATAGGTAGAACTGAATTGTTTAGAAAATGATTTAGATTAAAATTATGCATTGGATGTAGAGTGTAGCTTCCATTGGAAAATCCCCGCTTTTTAAATATGGCTGTAAAGTAACGTGTATTGGATACATTTTTCCTGGTCCGTCTTGTCAATACGGTTTATGGGTAACTTTCTATGGCTGCATCCGAGATCGTGCCAAAGCAGTGAGGGTGTAGTTGATAGAATTTTATCAATGCCGGTTGTATAATGATACTAGACAAATTCAAGTGAAAGTAGAAGAACGTGCCAAAGCTGTCAGGGCTACATCGGTAGCTTGAGTTTTTCATTTGCGAGTGTAGCCTTGATACGCCTCCCTGTGAACGTGCCAAAGCTGTCGCAGCGAGAAATGGTCAGGACCAAAACCAGGAGTCACTGGCGAGTGATTGACAATGAGTTGTCTACCTAATGAATATATATAGGCGAGATCGTGCCAAAGCTGTGAGTCGAAATATATTCATGGGATCCTACTCTCACTATGGAATTCGATTTAATTATTGAATTCTCGTTGTCCGTTGGGGATTACGGTATTATGTAAAGTAGTGGGAGATACTGCTAAGTTTAAAATCCATAACTTAAGCAGTGTGTAATTTTATGGAAAATTTTGCTTCGTTTTCGTTTTCTTTTTATTCTATATTGTTTATAGAATTACGCTTCTAATCCACTGCATGCTTATTATTTGAATAGTTTTTAGACTTAACTTATGGTTGCGTTATTTTAGAATAGGTTCTAGAAAGACAGTAGACTTAGATATTATTGGATTAGTTGAAACCATCGGGAACTGTTGTTCCGATTTTCTCAAAAATCAAGATGGTTTGTGACTTAGTTTCTAAGTCATGATTAGGTAATCTAATAGGATATATGTTTTAGGATATAATAATATAGAAAGAATTATTTCTTATGCAGTCAGAATTGACACGAATTAGTTTATGTCTCGAGATTTTTAACTGGCATTAAAAAAACCCCTTTATTATTTGTGTATCTTTTAATGACGTTTCTTCGCTTTTAGTGACTTTTATAAGTCACGTGTTTGACACAATTTTCTAATCGATTATTTACAATTGTTGTGAATAATTGAACATAAATAATAAAGCTTAAGAAATGAGATGCGTATAGTTGTGTATAGAGAATATCGATTCTCATAGTACGACAACTATATGTATTGGATACCGGATCTCCCGTCTAGTTAATTAAAATAATGTATAATAACTGTTTTTATATTTGATATCAGAACTTGTGACTATTGGATAGTTACTTGTTCTGTATAAACAGTTGTTACATATTTTTAAGATGACTAGTAGTGTCATTAGTGGAAAGATAAATATTAAGAAAAATATTCGGTAAATTAAATAACTTAGAACTGTGCTTTATGAGATTTCATCATAAAAACATTAGATGCTTGTTTCGTATGGTACATGATGGTCTGATATGAGTTCACACCATATATCCTTATCCATTTAATGAATATTATATTCAGGTTGTGATTAAATTTCATTTAACCAATGATTGTCATTATACCACCGATTTATTAAACTAATATATTGGATGTATGTAGTTTAATGAATTAGAAATTGCCTATATAGTTTTCTTTACTCCGTAACTTAGTTAATGAATTGTCATGACTTTGTTATAGGTTTCTAATAGCGAACATGTTGAACGTCTTGAATGGTTCGAGAACTTTCGATATGTTTCTAATGAAACGCGGATAGAATTCTTTGAAAAGTTCAAGAATATTCTATTTGTTGTGTTGAAAACTATATTTTAAAATTCATTGTGAGTCTTTGAATTGTTCAAAGATGTTTGATATGATCAAACGCATGAATTTAAGGCAATTAGTTCTAAAGTTGTTTAATGAATGTGATTCTTACTCAATACTAAACTTCTGTGATTCCATTGTGATGGAATTGAATAGTGGGAGTTAATCGAATCTTATATGATTTGATTCGTTGATATTGAGGGTTACCAAATTGGTTTTCAATACTTTTGGGGTTATCCTCTATTAACTATAATTCATCTATTTAATTTAGATTCCATTTGTTCCTACAGTTACATATATGATATGTATAGTAGAAAATTCAAATTTTGAAAAGTTTGAGATTTGAAACTTTCTTTTGTATAATGGTTGTATAATTGAAAGTATTTGTGCCTTGGAGGTACGAGTGAAAAAATTATCATTTATTCTATTTAATGGAATATTGTATTCTATTTGATAGAATATCTTTTCTACGATCCCGAATAATGTAATTTTTTTATTACTTGGTGGTTGACATTGGATGTTGATGATTGCAGAAAAGACTTGACTTATTGAAGTCATATGTGAGAATGATAAACTGTAATGGAACTACGTAATTAATAAGATGAAAAGACCCTTAGATAACTTCCGTATAAGTTCAATAGGATGTCAGAATCATTTACAAAGTATTTGATAATTAATGATTCTGATGTTTTCTTATCGAAGAAAATTATCCTACAACTTATAGTGGGAGCGATATTTGATATCGATTTTGGAAGTTAGCATTAAAACATAGATCTAAGATTGTTCATGGCTTACTACAATCAAGTTTTGAACTTGATTGGGCTTTCGTTATGAATAGGTCATAAAATGAGCAAATTATTTGCGCAGCAAAAGCGAAGTGAGCTTGATAAAAGTTTGACCTTTATAGTATGACAGTGAGAAAGGTTATGCTCGGTAGTCTATTGTAGATTCTGAGAATATTTGTCTCTAGTCGCACTAATTGAACAATTAAGGATTTGTTGGTTAATGTTAATATTAAACAATGTATTTTGGCTAAAGAATGCAAAGTGGCGTTCTTGAGTGATTTCGTCGAATGAGAGATCCGTGTGATTTCTTTGTTTGAAGAATTCATTCTAGAATGGCCCTAGAGTTTGTATACTACCAAGATCAAAGTTTGATATACTCACTTATGGAGCCTATTGTAGACTCAGATAGGCTTTTCGGAAACCCGTGTTCTCTGATTTTGATATTAATCGGATTTTCTAGTTTTATCGTAGTATAGAGAATACATATTTGTCAGTAGGGTCAGTGGGAGCGTATATATTCCTTTCTAGTATTATATATCCTAAGTCTTCTTTTCTCCGTGAAAGCAGTGGGAGCGGTCTCTGATATATTTGATATAAAGTTTTATTTTTGATATAAAACCAAGAGACTTGTGAAATACTCCAACTAGTCGTATATTAGATATGATCTAATAAAGGACACAATAAGTCTAACTGTATGATAGTTAGTATAACTATTTGACAGTTAATGTGTCTTTTATATATATATATATATTGTTGGACAATTATGACCCATAGCGTCACTATTTGTACAGAGCATGGTGTTGTTGTACAAATTAACTATGTGACAAAGGAGATTGCAATCTTATCATTTGGGATTAGATCACCAAGATATATAAATGATAGGAGGTCCCTATGATTTGTTCCTGGATTGAGAATGATATGAGACAGTATCAGTCCACGAAGGATAAATCATTAAATATCCCTAGTCAGAGTATTATCGAGATTGGACATCGATAAATAAGTAAAAGACTAGTATTACACTTGTGCGCGTTGTGAGGGCACAACAACATAGTTCTCATATATTGGGTATAGGATACTCATGCAAGTGTAATAGGAGGTTGTGTTTTACCGATGGTACGGGAAACAGCTTCGCTCTGGATAGACCCCTCGGAATTCCATTGGTAGTATGACTATGTGTCTATGGATGTCCGAAATCAGGGTAGGTGTATTTGGTTTTAATCTAAGACTTGCACTGCTAATACTTACGACAATCAATATACTTTCGTTTTGGTCGTCCAGGGCTTTAACCGGTTTCTTTGTACGCCTCTTCTGGGTATATCGAGAATCGTAGTGTGTTGGGTGTGATGTTAAGATAGAAGTATCACTCCAGTCATATGGAGATGATGGTCACGTAGGATACGGCACTGGTTCTCTTAAATGCTGCAGCTATCGGGATAAAATGACAAGGTCATGTTTATCCGATTATAGAGACTAGTTACCAGAGATCCGATATGTGCTTCGTACGGGGCAGACACAATTCCAGCCCCAGGCCTAGCACGTGACAATCCGATACTGGATCAACATACACAATACTACGTATACTACGCCTGATATAGATCCTTTATTCCTGTAAGGATATTTCTGGAGAACTGGGAAGGCATGGCGCTTTGCTAGAAGCCAACCTTGTCTGTAAATCGGTACAAACGTAGTACATGGTACTTACGTGTTCGGATAGTCCGACGACCGAATTTACTTCCAACATATCCGGGGATCTCATGGGTCGCTTCCCGAAGATTCACCGATGACGTATGACTCGCACTCTTAATTAATCTGGGATTAATTAGATGAGAGAGAGAATTAATCTGGGATTAATAGCGGAGATATTTTATCTGGGATAAAATATTAATTAAAGAGAGATAACGATTAATTTGGAATTAATCGATAAATTAATATATTCGATATATTATATGAAATTGGATTTCGACGCGGAATTAAAATTAGATTTTAATTCGGGCAAACGAATTAATTTAGAATTAATTCGTTAGCGACGTGAATAGTAATATGATTGCGATGATTATTTAATTAAATTAGATTTAATTACGTCGCAACGGAAAATTCGTTAATTTGGAATTAGCGAACCCGAGCCCGGGATTATTTACGAGCGCATTCACATTTCGAATTCGAGTGCGGCACGTAAGTCAAATCAAGCGTCAAATCGCTAGTCGCAACTAGCGTCACATCATTCATCAATCAAGTGATGGATGTCTTTCACTTTGAGTGATTGACGCCAGTCACTATTCATTAATTGATGGATTGATGGAGTGATGTGTGTGGTTGGCAAGCATTTATGACTTGATTTTGAAAAATCAAAAGTTGTATATGATAATTGATTTTAGAAATCAATTGCCTAATACACAAAACCTACTCTCTCTCCTCTCTTTCTTCTTCCTCTCACACGCCCAAGGGGCTGAAAACTTCACTGGTTTGGCAGCTCACTGCCGAGAGGATGGGAAGCTAGTGTGATGGTTTTGCGGCAAAATCATCGAGGCTAGCACTCCGAGAGACATGCGAAGGTGATAGGGAAGTCCACCCATGAGCCGGGAATCATTCGACGAAGTTTGGAGCTTGAAGAAGGACCAACAATGGCCGAAAATTGAGGATATCTTCACTGCCACTACCGAATGTACCAGTGAGCAGAAAACAAGTTTTGTTCGTTGCCGCGTCGCTCAACCGATCGATGTAAGTATTCCGTGACTTTCTCGATTGTATTCACACATGTTTATATGCTTTTGATTCGATCATCGGAGCCTAGAAACTCCAACATATATATATATATATATATATATATATATATATATATATATATATATATATATATATATATTGTTGGGAAATCTCTAAGTCCCGATGATCGAATAAAGCAATGAAATACGTGTGAACACAACGAGGGAGTTACAGAATACTCACATCGATCGGTTGAGCGATGCGGGAGGTAACAAAAATTTGGTTTCTGCTCACTGTGAACTGCGGCAGTGGGCTGCTGTTTGTTCCTCATTTTCGGCCATCAAGCTTCAAGAATCCAAGCTCCAAGCTTCGTCAAATGATTCCCGGCTCATGGGTGGACTTCCCTATCACCTTCGCATGTCTCTCGGAGTGCTAGCTCTCTTGATTTTTGCCATAAAAACCAAGCACTTTGCTTCCCTCATTCACGGTTTCTTGACAGAAAACCAGTGAACAAAATGCCTCCATGGGCGTGTAGAAGAAGAGAAGAAAGAGAGAGAGGGAGTGAAGTTGTGTATTAGTTAATTTGATTTCCAAAAATCAAATAATAAACATATACAAAATTGTGTAAAAGCTTTCCAAAAGTCAAAATAATTTTTGGCTCCAAAATAGCATTAAATGCTAGCCAAGAACTTCCATCAAGTCATATCATTCAATCAGTCAATCAATTATCACATCACTCAAAGTGACATGATTTGACGCTTGATGTGACGCTAGATGCGACTAGCGATTTGATGCTTGATTTGACTTGCGTGCCGCACTCGAATTCGAAATGCGAATATGCTCGCAAACAATCTCAGGCTCGGGTTCGCTAATTCCAAATTAATGAATTTCCGTTGGGACGGAATTAAACGATTACGCCTAGCGAAATCACTATTCACGTCGCTAACGAATTAATTCTAAATTAATTCGTTCGCCCGAATTAAAATCTAATTTTAATTCGGCGTCGAAATCCAATTTCGTTTAATATATCGAATATATTAATTTAACCGATTAATTCTAAATTAATCGTTCTCTCTCTTTAAATGATATTTTATCCCAGATAAAATATCTCCGTAATTAATCACAGATTAATTTTCTCTCTCATCTAATTAATCCCAGATTAATTAAAAGTGCGAGTCATACGTCATCGGTGAATCTTTGGGAAGCGACCCATGAGATCCCCGTATATGTTGGCAATAAATTCGGTCGTCGGACTATCCGAACACGTAAGTACCAAGTGCTACGTTTTACCGATTTACAAGACAAGGTTGGCTTCTAGCAAAACGCCATGCTTACCCAATTCTCCGGAAACATCCTTACAGGAATAAGGATCTATATCAGGCGTAGTATATGTAGTATTGCTTATTTCGATCCAGTATCGGATGATCACATGCAAGGCCTGGGGCTGGTACAGTGTCTGCCCCGTACGAAGCACATATCGGATTACTAGCAACTAGTCTCTTTAAAATCGGATAATCATGACCAAGTCATATTATCCCGACGGTTGCAACCTTTTTAGAGAACCAGTTCTGTATCCCTACGCGATCATCATCTCCATATGACTGGAGTGACACTTCCATCTTGACATCACACCCAACACACTACGATTCTCAATATACCCAGCATTGGCGTACACAGAACCTGTTAAAGTCCTGGACGACCGCAACCAAAATATATTGATTGTCGCAAGTATTAGCGGTGCAAGTCTCAGGTTAAGACCAAATACACCTACCCTGACTTCAGATTTCCATAGACATAGTCATACTACCAATGGAATTCCGAGGGGGTCTATCCAGATCGATGCTGTTTCCCGTACCATTGGTAAAACACAACCTTCTATTACACTTGCATGAGTATCCTATACCCAAATATATGAGAACTATGCCATTGTGCCCTCACAACGCGCACAAGTGTAATACTAGTCTTTTACGTATTTATCGATATCCAATCTCGATAATACTCTGACTAGGGATATTTATTGATTTATCCTTCGTGGACTGATACTGTCCCATATCATTCTCAATCCAGGAACAAATCATAGGGATCTCTCATCATTTATATATCTTGGTGATCTAATCACAAATGATAAGAGTGTAATCTCATTTGTCACATAGTAAATTTGTATAACAACACCGTGATCTGTACAAATAGTGACGCTATGGGTCATAATTGTCCAACATATAAATATATATATAATATTCATCTTTCGTAAAGGATGATGCCTTTGTCGAAAGAGAGATTGATTAGAATGTCTAGTCAATCTCATGCATCATAGGATGATGGTGTAGTGAATATTATATTATATGCGATTAAAGATATCAATTTAATTGTAATTGTTACAAGTTATTTTGATATGGTGTAGACCATATAATAGTTCTAGAAACATGTTCTTTGTGATATTTGAGATATTAAGAACGAGTTTCTAATTCATGGAGAATTTAGTCTGCAACCATAAGGTAAGATTAGTCTTGATCCTAATTATGACACTAGATAGTCTATGTCATATGAAGTCAGAAAAGATGTAGTGGAAATGTCACAATTGATTCTACTGCACTAGTGGAATCAGTTGCGACTTTTGAAGTAATGACTTAAGAAGTTTCAAAGTAACCTCAATGATTAGAAGTATTGATATTAGTTTTGTAATTGCATATATTTTATAGTATTTTTGGATTTGATCCATATATATATATACTTAGACAACTTAATAGCTATAACACAATACTAATATAGCGTCTGAGTCATATTGAAGTAGAATTTTGATTCTGCAGAATATGAATGATGCTGGTTAAGGAAAACGATTGGATTTGTTGGACAGACTCAATTTGTAAAGCAGGGTTACTTGTTGTTGCCTACCTCTTGAGTGCAAGGTGAGCTCTTGAGGGCCACAGTATGCGATACACATTGAGATGTGTATATGATACTGAGGATTGACACTAGTGCAAGTGGGAGAAATTGTTAGGGTTGGTGCTCAGAGTGCCAATCCGGATCGTATTTATGTCCGATTCATAAATACGAGCAATTCTATTTTCCATAAATATTACTAATTCATTAATAGCACCATTGTCTTTTATACACTTATTCGATCTAATTACGATTAGTTATCTGATTACGATTAGATCGAAACTGAATCTGGTTCAGTGATACATGTATATTAGACAAAGACCCTAGGATTTACAATATAGTACGCAGTTACATCGTAGTTTGTAATTGACATTGGGAAGCGCGCTATAAGATGTATATCCTTAAATAAAGTTTCTGGTCAAGATTTACTAACACGGGTCGGTTAGTAGAGATCTGCTGAGACCAGTACATGTCATATATCGTGACTTGGTTCAATGGTTTATCCCAATGAACCATGAGTCTCGGGAGACTCGTATAGACATGTAGGTGTTTATTTGATAAGACACTGAATAAATCATTGAAGGTTTCCTAATAGATGGTACACAAACGTCAATAGGAACCTTGTCGAGTTGAGCGAGCATAGTGGTCTTCTGACTTGAGATATCACAGTGGGATATATGAGTTATCCTCCACACTTTGATGGAAATCACGTCAACGATCTATCCATGATCAGACCTCCACCTGTTCGTTGGGTGTGGACTGATGCTCATGATATCCAGTGTGTATCAAGATAAGATCCATCAGTCCTATGTACATGGCATAAGCATCCTCACTTATTTATGATCTATTAAATCTATGGCCATGGTATACGTCAGAAACTAGTTCCGAGTGTTATTTAGAGATCATAAATGAAATGTCGACTATATTATACCGAACGGGTTTGACGTTTTCATCTATACCCCATGTATAATATGGATAGCCTGTAACGGAGGGATTATACGTATGCGATGACCTCGGCTTGCATAGTTTAGCGAGATTATCTGTGGTCGTCATAATCCATGAGTGGGTGGATTATGGACACGAAATTGGATTTCGTGACGGAGAGTCCCACAATATGAAGTGTACTCGTTGAGCACTTGGGCAACGCGATTTGAATAATACAGATTATTCATAATACTTCACGGACTAAATGAGTTAATTCGGATCGTTTAATCGGTTAAACGATAACACATGCATTAGAGGATTTTGTTCGACAATAATTATTGTGTATTTGTATTTGATATATAATATGATTAGATACATATTAATTATTCGTCAAATGAGATTTTGACGCATGCCATAAATATATGTATTTGTTATTTATTGTAAATAAAAATACATATACAATAATAATTATATTAATTGATTATTTGAATATTTAAATAATTAATTAATTAACATTTTTCATAATTGTTATGATTTTTGTCCATTTATTATTGGTTTGTATGGCATGAATTTATTAAGCTGAATTTGTTCAAATTTGATTTGCCAAGATTAAAACTTAATAATTATTTAATTGATTTAAATGACTCAAAAGGAAAAAATGCCCCTCGAGTCGGGCATCCTTTCTTTAAATTAAAAAAAAAATTGTTTCTTTTCCTTCTTGATCCATCAATGGCCGAACACTCCATATATAAAAGCCCTAGGATTAGTTTGGTGAAATCCATGAAGAAATCAAGGAAAAATTCAAGAAAAGGCTTGGAAAAGAATAGATTAAAGGTAATCTTTTATAACCCTAAGCTTGAAATTTAGTTTCATGATTTCTTGAATTCTTAGAATGGTTCTAGGGTTCCTTAGTTTCTAAATTTTGGGGCTTTTGATGTTGGTTGACGGATTTGGATGCTTGAAGCATGTGTGAAATAGTTTTGAACTATATTAGTGTAATATGTGTTCAATTTGTTCATTTGATAAGAGTTGCTATTCTAGAGTATTGTGACCACTCTTATGGCACCTAGAATTATTCTTGAGTGCTTCATGTGTGGTGACTTTGATTGGTGTTTAATTAATTAGATTAATCTTGGTAAAATTGGATTAAAGCATGAAATATGGTGATTTTGGTTTTCTGGATCAGATCCTATTGAACTGGAAATTATGTGATGATTTTGATGTCTTATGAATGTAATGGATGTGTTTTGGGAGTTGGCACAATTTTCGGAATGTGTTTCGGAGTTGAAATAAGTGAAAACGGTGAAAAACGGCGTTACCGGGTGGATTTTGAGCCAACCGGGTGACGGCTGCCCAAACAGTGAATCCATCACTGTTCGGGCAGCCCATGAACTGTCTCAAGACTATTGGAACTGACCTGGACAGTTTCCATAAGTGTCCAGTGGTCGGTTCAGTCGAAAATGCATTTTGCGTCATTTTACGGAAAAACGGTTTTCGTAAAAGTTTCGCGAGTTTTCAAAAAATTTATGTTAATATTTGTTACTGAATAAATAGGTTTAGGTGAAATATGAATAAATTATTCATATTAGATATTGAAAAATTTATTTGGTATTTTGAAAAAGTTTTAAAATATGATTTCGCCCGAATCCGCGCTTCCGCCGCGTCCAACGCCCGAAACCCCAATATCTACAACATTTCATCTAGGAGAAATCAAGATTGGATCTTAGAGTGAAGCTTGCTAGCATTGGAAGCAAGATTGGATCTTGGAATCAAGCTTGCAAACTTTGGAAGTTCTCCAACCATTTCAACAAAGAGAAGGAGATTGGATCTTTTCATCAAGCTTACTAGCTAAGTTTGAACTTCTCTTAAGCTGTGTTCTTCATTAGTGAATTTTTCATTAGTGAGACATATAGTGATGAATTATGTATTGGATGCATGATTGCATACCTTAAGGTTAAAATAAGGCTAACAAATTATGTTAGGATGCTTTCGAAGTATAAACATAATATGCTTGTTAATTAGGTCAAAAATATTCATATTGGACATGGAACAATTAATAAGATTTTGGAACTCTAGAATAAAGCTTATAACTATGACTATCATTCTAGAATCACTTGACCACCTTTGGGTGAACTAGAATTATTCATGAGACATTTCAAAGTGAGATTCTAAATTGGTTTGTGTTTTGATTCAAACAAATGCATATAAGTATTTAGAATACATGTATGCTAGTTGTATAACATGTGTTGATGGTGGTTATGATGCTAAAATTGGATTTTAGGTGTATTTAAAGTATTAGGAGAAAATTGGAAGTGTTTAGTATTGGTTTGAAGTAGAAATTGCTCACTGCTTACGATAACGTCGCAACTCTACCTCTCTAGCGTCGCGACATCGAGCATCAGAACTAGGCGAGTCGTGACACTCACCCTTCCACGTCGCGATGTCGAGACGTTCAGCTCTCTCACTTTGGAGTGTCTCAACGCCAAAGTACATACTGAAATTTCATTTTCTCCCTTCTGGAGTTTACGGACTCCGTTTTGGTCCCCATTTTTTCCTACGAACTCGAAACACAATTTAGTTTAACATATAAATATTTTAAAATACACCCATGCTAGATATCCATGGGTTAGACCCACTTTTGCTGCGTATGACACCGATCCGACCTTAGTGATTCCACATCTGCCCCAACATGAACTCTGATTCATGCCATCCATAATGATTCCTGAGAGAGCATGGTCTTCCGTGTCGCTCGTCTTAGCAAGGTCATGGGAGAAAACCTCCAACCCCATGCCAATAGATATAATATGGCCTTGGTGGAACGAATCCGACCCTGGGCCAACATAAATACTTGGCCACAGGGGAAAGACCCATTCTTATGCCATTCGAGAAAGGCTTTGGGGAGAAAATCTTACCCCATGCCAATAGATATAATAAGACATCAGTGTAACGAATCCGACCTCGAGCCAACATAAACACTTGGCCACAAGGGAAAGACCATTCCTTGTGCCATTCTTATAACATGGGGCCTCAATGGGGTGTACCTAACCCCGAGCCAACATAAACACTTGACCACAAGGGAAATACCTCTCTTTGTGCCATTTTTATATAACATAAGGCCTCAGTGGGACGCTCCCAATGGATTTGGCCACAAGAAAATGATATCTTCTTGTGTTAATCTTACATAACATAAGAAAAAAATAAGGCCTCGGTGGGACGTATAAAACCCAACCGTTCAACAAATCAGATCACGATGGAATGATAATTCTTTGTGCCAATCTCATATAACAGAAGACCTTGGTGGGACGTACCCAACCCCGAGCCATTCAAAAAATCAGGCCATAAGGGAATGAACCCTCCTTATGCCAATCTCACATAACATAAGGCCTCGGTGAGACGTACTCAATCTCAAGCCATTCAAAAAATCAGGCCACAATAGAATGATCTCTCATCGTGACAATCTCACATAACATATGGCCTCGTGGGACCTACCCAACCTCGACCATTCAATAAAGAAAGACCTCAAGTGAAGATTTTCAACCTTAGGTCATCCCCACAAGCACTGGTAATGGCATCTCATACCATGCTGCACAAAAATAAAAATAAAGACAACAAGTGTAATGGGGTGATAAATCACGCACTTCGTACCAACCCGAAAACATCGAGGCAATTGGGGCAGCGTCCTTTCCCATGTTACCTATAATAATTGTGAACCTCACAGTCAAAATATCTCGGGTGAACCGAGGTAATGATCAGGGGTGGCCAACGACATGTGGGCATTTTCCTCCTCATGTTAGGTAAGCCCCGAGTCTGCAAATGCCATTGAGGGCTTTTAGCCTTCCCCGTGCAATGCTCCTATAGATTCGAGAAGAGATAACCAGCGCTATAAGGGTATTCCTCTTCCCCATACTAGGCACATCCTGAAGCTACAAATTCCATAGAGGCCCGTAAGCCATGCTCGTGCTATGCACCTCCAACTCTCTCTATGAGTGGAAAACACCATGGGGGAAATATCTGTCACATGCTATGCAAACATGAGGCTATTGTAGTACCTCAAATTTTTCTTCATTTCATACGTGTTATGGTAACCTTAAGGGGCTAAATGCCACATAGGTCTTCAATGTTTTCAAAGATGCAAGCCATTTAAGTATTAGCATTCCAGCCTCGGGATTTGATAATGACACCGAGGTTGGCATGCCGCAGGGGTACGCACTTTTGCCTTACACCTTCTAGTGATGTCGACCACGAGTATTTCCCAAGAATATAATATAAGTGTCTGCGTTCAAATAACGAATAAGCCTATATAAGTACAAGTCTTTATTTATAAAGGGAAAATCCTATTTATATTCTTGGGGAGATACCACCCATCTTACAATCCTTTGCAGACCATTCTAAGAGAGACTCTATTGAAAGTACCTTCACATCATCTCTACGTTCCAGGGCTTTTTGAGCTTGGTGCCATCCAGCTGCTCCAGGTGGTAGGCACCCGACCTGATGACCTATAAGACCTTGTAACGTCCTTCCCATTTTACTGCCAGTGAGTCTTCTTTGTGTTTAGAGTGACCATTCTTAATACCAAGTCCCCGAGATGAAAAGTTTGTATCCGGACCTTTTGTTATAAAAATGGGCTATCATCTGCTGATATGCGGCCACTCTGAGTGCCGATCTCTCTCTCTCTTCCTCCACTAGATCAAGATTGCGCATGAAGTCCTTATTATGTGTTTCCTCAAAGTACTGGCCCCGATAGGTCATCATCCCGATCTCCACTGGGATTATTGCCTCATATTTGTAAGCTATTGAAAATAGGGTCTCACCCGTGGAGTCTTTATAGGTCGTCATTATCGCCCAACCCTTAAAGCCGTTTAAAGATCTCTAACGCTTCTAGAGACTCATACGCCCTGACCTTCGATACTAAGATGTGGAATTTATCGATGAAGCTTTTTAACGACTCATCATCGCACTGCTTCTTATCCTCAGTGTCCTGACCGTCTTTCTTGGTGTGCATGCCCATTTGAAATGGCACACGAAGGATTTTCTTAGCTGTGAAAAGCTACTGATACTCCCAGGAGTTAAGTTCTTGAGCCATAAGCTAGTCGGTCGTCCCAAGATTAGCGAGAATACCTTGTAGACCACCTCCCCGACAATGCCTTGAATCCCCACGAGTAAAATAAATTTCTCGACATAGGACTTAGAGTCTGTGTTACCCTTATAGATGTACATCACGGGCAAGAAAAACCTTTTCAGAAACTCCACCTCCAGCATATTCCTAGTGAAAGGGGACAATGTCTCCACATCTTGATTGTCCCGAGCACCTCATCGCGTGCTCATCTCCCACTTCTTCATCTCATTCTGGAACCAGTCCCTCAAGTGGCTCTTAGTGTTCTCATACCCTCGGCTGAAGGCTTCCTCATACACGCTCCTTCGAGCATGATATCTTCTGCCACTTGGAATTTTACGCCCTCATTCCTGATAACACCCTTTTTCCCAAAGCAGGGACTATTACAGGACGATTCCGGGGTCTGCTTTTCGTCATATCCCTCATAAGGCTCTTTTATTGGCGCAACACTAGCCATAATTACCGACTTCACCTTGTGGGTGTTCTTTCTCCCAGTTTCTCAACCTCATTCTACTCCGGTTAATCTCTTCCTATTGGCAATCTCTTCTCTCCTTCCACAGGGTCCCGTTTGTCTATGTTCTCCTATTTACCTCTCCAACTTCTTGATCTTCTCCATCATGGTTTTTATGAAGGCCTGGGTTGTCTCCCTTTTTTTTGGGTTTTTTCCTTTTCCAACCACAAGTTCTCTTACATTTTTTCCATCCACTCCACCGTTGAGGCCCTCAAAGCTCAATGATTTCTGTCTTCTTCCATTGTCTTGTGTTGCTTTTCAACTGTTCCCCATAGACGGTGCCAATTGTTGACAGTTTTTTTTTGTTCCAATGGCAATATGGAAAATTAACCCCTCGAACAAACCTCCATCATTAGTAAATTTATTTTATTAGTTGGGAACCAAAACAAACTTAACAAGCAGATAGATAAATCATAGAGTTTACGTGGTTCAACAGAGAGTGGCTCCTACCTACGTCCACGCAAGAGAATGAGTGTATTTTATTACTATTCGGGGACAAAACCGACCCGAGCTATATTTGATTAGGTAACCGACCAGTTTTCTCTCTATCACTAGTTCTTAAGCTTTCAATTTTTTTACAAATCGTGAGATGTGAAATTTGTTAACCCTTGAATATTAGGCTTCAACCCCTTTATATAGACTCCCAAATTAACCATTTCACCACTTATGATGTTATTACATATCACATTGCCATCATTTTCATTTCAACTCTCCTCAACTACCCTCAAATGGGCCAATAAGATCCACCCATCTCACTGTCAATGCACCATCCTATGGCAGCTGGCACTTGACCGAGAAATAATACAAGTTAACCCTCACCAGAGCTGGTTATGCGCGAAAGTGGTTCGACCCACTCCGTAAATCAATGGACGCGTTTATGGAGAAGATCCCTTAGACTACAACTCGTTCTGTCACTGTCAAGTTATAGAAATGATCCATTTCTGTAACAGGGCAGACAATGTTGAGGTTGAAGACAGCAAGCTCACTGCTTGCTGTCATTACCACCGAAAGTAGAAGAAGCCAGAAGCCAGCAGGATGAAGCTGGCAGCAAAGTTGGCAGCAGCTGTGCCAAACCGCGTGGCACTGTTCACGCGGTTTGGGCACTATAAATTTGAGCCCTCAGAACCGTTGTAACCATCCCAAAGTGTGTGTAAGATCCAAGTAGAGAGCTTGAGAGTGTGTGAGGTTTTTTGTTAAGTTTCTAGTTGTAAACTTGAATTTTATTCTTGTAGTAATAAAATTACAATTCGATTTTTCCTCAAATACACTCTAAAGTGATCGTTGAATCACAACAAGTAGTATCAGAGCTTTGGTACTTCATTGGGATCGAAAAACCAAAGAACGGAGCTTGGTTCAGAAAATTCGAGTTCCGGCAAAGTTGTAAAAAATCCAATTTGAGGGTACCATCAGCTAGTTCACGTCGAGACGAGCACGGTGGTATTTTCCGGTGACCGAACCGACATCCACAACCACCGCACGCGCTGCACGCGCCTTACAGAACACTAGCCACGCGCCGCTAGTCGCACCACGCGCCGCACGCGCTCCCAAGGTTGAAGACGACACACGTGGCAGCCGAGTCAGCGCACAATCAGCGTCATGTCAGCGCACAGTCAGCGACCAGTCAGCAGCCCAGTCAGCGCCCAGTCAACGCCACGTCATCGTCCAGTCAGCAGACACGTAAGCCGCCACGTCAGCGCCACGTCAGCCGCCACATGTCCGCCACATCAGTAGTCCGGTCCCACTTTTCCAATTCAGCACTGCCACATCAGCAGCCTGGTAAATTTCATTTGGCCTCCTGAAATTTTTGAAATTTACAGTTTTGCCCCAGAACTTTTAGGAATTTACAAATCAGTCCCTGTGTCGGATTTAGACCAAAGAAGTGTCTATTCCACCATTTTCGACCGTTCCGGATGCAACGGTGACCTCCTGTTTGTGAAATTCAGCCCCAATTTTATTGTATTTACATTTTAAACTTTAAAACTTAAAATTGAAATTGGAGATTCGTCTTCTGGTGCAATGATTAAACTGGCTGAAACTAATTACTCCATCTGGAGACCTCGGATGATAGATTTCTTGCACTGTAAAGATTTGTTTGATGTCATCGAGTTGAAGGGAGTGAAACCAGAGTCTGTTAAGGAGTATGACTGGAATAAACTCAACAACAGAACTTTGGGTCAGATAAGGCAGTGGATCGGTCACAGTGTCTTCCACCGTAGCACATGATTCAGATGCTTACGGGATGTGGATAAAGCCGGAAGACATGTTTCAGGCCAAGACAGCTCGGAATAAAGCCCTGTTAATGAGGCGTTTGGTGAACCTGAAGCTACGAAGTGGAACTTCCGTTGCGGAACACACCAACGAGTTTCAGAGCCTGGTGAACCAGTTGTCTGCAGTAGACATGCATCTGGGAGATGAAGTTCAAGCCCTCTTACTACTCAGTTCCCTTCCTGATAGCTGGGAGACATTGGTGGTTACTCTCAGCAATTCCGCTCCAGGAGGTAAAGTTACTATGCCTATGGTAAAAGATGCCATATCGAATGAGGAGTCCAGGAGAAAAGATATTGGCTCAGAACAGACAGAAGCCTTCGTCACAGAGACTCGATGAAGAAATCAAGGAAGAGACAAAGAGAGAGGCAGAAGCACAACCAGGGGTAGATCCTCAAATGGAAGGAAGCCTACCTATAAGTGATACCATTGTGGCATTGTAGGCCACCTAAAGAAAAATTGCCGAAAACTGCAACGAGAGTAGAGAGAAGGCAATCACCAGCCGAAGAATGACGAAGGAGAGACACTGGTCGTTGTCCAAGCAAATATAGCAATATGCTCCATACAGGAATATACATGCCTTCACAACGCAACCCAAGATGTTGAGTGGGTGGTAGATACTGCAGCATCCTACCACGTCACTCCTCACAGGGATTTCTTCACAACATACAAAGCGGGAGACTTTGGAGCAGTGAAGATGGGAAATATCAGTTCCTTTAGGATAATATTAATTGGTGATATTCAGTTGCGGACAAATATCAGGTGTACATTGACCTTGAAGGATGTCCTGCATGTTCCAGAATTTCGGCTGAATGTACTCTCGGGGATAGCTCTTGACAAACAGGGCTATGAAAATCACTTCAGAAATGGCACATGGAGAATGACGAAAGGTGTCATGGTTGTCGCCCGAGGACATGCTTGCGGCGCACTATACAAGACTCATGTGAAGATTTGTGCAGACAGCCTCAATGTAGCTGAAAAGAGGCTTCTCAAAATTTTTGGAACCGGAGACTCGGACACATGAGTGGGAGAGGGTTGTCTATCCTGAACAAGAAAGAGCTTACCAAGGATGCTACACGAGGTCCTTACAACCACTACTTGATTGGTAAGAAACACAGAGTCTCATTTGATTTCTCTTCAGAGAAAAGATCAGAGTTGCTAAGTCTGGTGCACTCTGATGTTTGTGGTCCCTTGGAGGTTGATTCATTGGGCGGTAACAAGTATTTTCTGACTTTCATCGATGATGCTTCACGAAAAATCTGGGTGTATTTCCTCAAGACGAATGATCAGGTCCTAGATCAGTTCAAGCTGTTCCACGCCATGGTAGAGCATGAAACAGGGAAGAAGCTGAAGTTCCTTCGCACAGACGATGGAAACAAGCACAGTTCCAGGGACTTCGAAGCCTACTGCACGAGACATATCATTCGACATGAGAGAACTGTTCCATACACACCACAACATTATGGTGTCACTGCGAGAATGAACTGCACCATTATGGAGAAAGTCAGAGGAATGATCAGTATGGCTAAGCTGCCAAAGCCATTCTGGGGAGAAGCTGTTCGTGCTGCCTGTTACCTAATCAGCAGATCACCATCTGAACCGTTGAACTTGGAGATTTCGGAGAAAGTGTGGTCTGGTAAGAATCCCTCATACACTCACCTTAGAGTATTCGGTTGTTTAGCCGTTGTACATGTATCCAATGAGCTCAGGCAGAAGCTCGATGCAAGGAAAACTCCATATATATTCCTAGGCCATGAAGATGAAGAATTTGGATACATACTATGGGATCCGAAGGAAAAGATGGTCATTAGAAGCCAGGAAGTAGAGTTTCTTGAAGACCGAACAATTAAAGACATTGAAATGCCCAGAATGTCTTCCAATACCAGTGCCAACAGAAATCCAGACCCAGCACCAGCACGATTGGCCACAGATAGGGTCCACGAGGAAATTCCAGAAGCAGAACCAGAGGAGGCAGATAAAGATATTGAGCAGGGGGAGACAGAGCCTGTTCCATCGGAGATTACAGAAGAAAGTGTTGAGCAGGGGAGCCGCAACCCACTCCACTAGAAGCTGCAAGATCATTCACAGAGATGGATGATGACAGACCTCCAGAAATCAGTAGACCTCAGACAAGAAGATCTGAACGAGGTAGGATTCCATCAACCATATATCCGAGATCCGAATATATTCTGCTTACTGATGTGGGGGAGCCAGAGAGTTTCCCTAAGGCAAGAAGGCACTGAGGAAGTGAAGAAACATGGCAGCAAAACTGTGCAGAGACACAGTGGATTGTACTATGCAGAGACATAACAGGAGAATACTGTACAGATATGCAATAAAGTGTGCTGTGCAGAGACACAGCCAACATGTCAACAAAGGAACAGTGGTTACCCGAGACAAGTTAGAGTTGTGCAAAGACATAACCAGGATAGCTGTCAGATAACGATTGTTTCAGATACAGAGAACTACGATTGGCTTGATCCCAACTCAGGGTACGTAGACAGTCATACAGATGCAGCCAGGGGATGATCCTTTGAAGGATCCGGATTTGGATGATTGATGTGTTGGACAATTATGACCCATATCGTCACTATTTATACAGATCACGGTGTTGTTGTACAAATTAACTATGTGACAAAGGAGATTGCACTCTTATCATTTGTGATTAGATCACCTAGATGTATAAATGATGAGAGGTCCCTATGATTTGTTCCTGGACAGAGAATGATATGAGACAGTATCAGGGTAGGTGTATTTGGTCTTAACCTGAGACTTGCACCGCTAATACATACGATAATCAATATACTTTAGTTGAGGTCGTCCAGGGCTTTAACCGGTTCTGTGTACGCCGATGCTGGGTATATTGAGAATCGTAGTGTGTTGGGTGTGATGTCAAGACGACAGTGTCACTCCAGTCATATGGAGATGATGGTCACGTAGGATACGGAACACATTCTCTTAAATGCTCTAGCTATTGGGATATTATGACTAGGTCATGTATATCCGATTATAGAGACTAGTTACCAGACATCCGATATGTGCTTCGTACGAGGCACACACAATTCCAGCCCCAGGCCTAGCACGTGAACATCCGATACTGGATAGAAATACGCAATACTTCGGTATACTACGCTTGATATAGATCGCTTATTCCTGTAAGCATGTTTCCGGAGAATTGGGTAGGCATGTCGCTTTGCTAGAAGCCAACCTTGTCTTGTAAATCGGTATAAACATAGTACGAGGTACTTACGTGTTCGGATAGACCGATGACCGTATTTACTGCCAACATATCCGGAGATCTCATGGGTCGCTTCCCGAAGATTCACCGATGACGTATAACTCGCACTTTATTAATCTGGGATTAATTAGAAGAGAGAGAGAAAATTAATCTGGGATTAATTGCGGAGATATTTTATCCGGGATAAAATATTAGTTAAAGAGAGAGAACGATTAATTTGGAATTAATCGATAAAATAATATATTCGATATATTATACGAAATTGGATTTCGACGTGGAATTAAAATTAGATTTTAATTCGGGCGAACGAATTAATTTAGAATTAATTCGTTAGCGACGTGAATAGTGATTTTGCTAGGCGTAATCATTTAATTACGACACGACGGAAAATTCGTTAATTTGGAATTAGCGAACCCGAGCTCGGGATTGTTTGCGAGCGCATTCGCATTTCGAATTCGAGTGCGGCACGTAAGTCAAATCAAGCGTCAAATCGCTAGTCGCATCAATTGTCAAATCACTTGTCACTTTGAGTGATGTGACAGGACATGTTGTCACTTTATTAAAGTGACTTGATGTGAATAGTAAATAGTTGTTGGAAAAGCATTAATAAGCTTTTTGCTTTTTGACTTTTAATTTATTGTAAATGGTTTTGTTATTTGTTTTTTGGAAAATCAAATAAATATAAAAACCATTTTCTTTTTCTCTCTCCACTAACCTAGAATACGGTTTCTAAGAGAAACCTTTTTCCCTCCCTTTTCTCTTCTCTTCCTCTCACGGCTTGGAGCCGAATTCTTGCTTCCTTTTCTGCAGTTTTGCCGAGAACAAGCATGAAGAAAGAGTGCTAGCACACACATGGTTATATTATGGTGATAGGGAAACGAATTTATGAGCTTGGATTTGTTTTTTGGAGCTTGAAGCTTGGAACTTCAATGGTGGTCTTCCATGGCTGAATTTTGGAGACACAAAAATGCCCAAAACCGAGCAGTCCAGTCCATGGAGAAGCCATTGTCGAGCTTATGGAGAGAGCTTGAAGACTTGTGTTCTTTGTGCATCAAATCCAATCATTTTGAGTATATGATTCCGCCATTATCCTTTGATGTATTCATGCGTTTTTATGCTTGATTTTGATGATTCTTGGGACCTTATAAGAACCCAACATTGGTATCAGAACTTTGGTCAAGCATGAAAAAAGTTTGGGTTTGAATTGGGTAAAATCAATTGAAGCATGATTTGGTTGAATTGATTGATTAAGTATGCTTATATATTGATGAATTGATGTTGTGAATGATCAATCTGAAGAAATTGTGTTTGGAATAAATTTCCCCAATTTTATGTGTTGGCCAAAATTGAAAAATTTGGATAAACTTGATTTTGAGCATGTTTAATGAAATTGGATGATTTAGAATGCTTAAAGTATGTTTAATTGAGGATTGATTGAGTCAATTTGTTGAAAATTAGTTTGGAACAATTTTCCCCAAATTGCTTAAGATTGACAAATTTGGGTAAACTTGATTTTGAGCATGTTTAATGAAATTGGATGATTTACAATGCTTAAAGTATGTTTAATTGAGGATTGATTGGGTCAATTTGTTGAAAATTAGTTTGGAACAATTTTCCCCCAATTGCTTAAGTTGGCCGAATACACATAGCCCATAATGTCTTGGAATTTTTGATTTTTGTTCATTGGATGACTTGGAAATCATTAGGGGATTTTGATTTTATGTTTGATTGGGTTCAATTGGATTGAATTTGATTTGGGCATAATTTCCCTCTTTGGCCGAGACTTTAGCATGTATATTTGGGTTTGATTTTGATCAAATTATGTTAGACATGATTCCATGATGTTAAGCATGATTAATTGGACAAATTTGGTGTTTTGGAAACTTTGATTTGGGTAATTAATAATGCTATGCACTTTGTTTAATTGAATTGTAAAATTAGATTTTGTAATTTAATTAAAATGGGCCTTAAAATTGGATTTGGGATTTTAAAGTTGTTATTGGGTTTATTGGATTTTGTTGTACAAAGTTGGTTTAGGCCAAAATTGGTTGGATCCAATTAGGCCCAAAACCGCTTCCAAAAGGCCCAAATGCGACTAATGAACCTTTAAAGTTTAATTGGGCCTAATGGGCCTAAATTAATTTTTGGGCTTATGGGGTAACTCCCGGATTGGATTTTGGTTATTCGGTTTGATCCGAGTTGACCAAAAGTCCACGCCTTGAAGAAATTAATTAAAAGCCCATTGGACTTTAATTAAATTAATATTGGATATTAATCGGGCTTTGAGACCCGTAACGATTAAATTTGGAATTTAAGTCGTAAAGGTTTATTTAATAAAGTGTAATATTTAATTTGGAATTAAATAGAGAATTAGAATTAAATGCGTATTAAATTGGATTTAATTATGTAATTTAATTTAATTCGTAGAAATTGTATTTTGAGTACTTGTTTGCAAAACGAGTTTGACTCGAACAAAATCAAATCGTTGTTTGAACATTGGATGATCACTAATTATCATATTAATTAATTGGATTAGATTGATTGATAACATGCTTGTATGAATACATGGTTGTGATGCATGAATAATATATATCGGATGGATATTAGTCGGGTGGGACAATTTTAGAAATTGTAATAAATTTGATTTATTAATTGGACCTGCGTGTCCAGCCTTATCACCTCTATTCTCATTGTATTTCTCTTCTCACCTATTCCCCTCAATGTAAATGAGGTTTCTTTAGAAGTGTAGTGTAATGGGTAGAAGTAATACAAGTGCTAGCTGGAGTGAGAAAGAGAGAGATTTGATCTAGGATCAATGTAAAATATCCATCCGCATATCATTATTATTTTATTTCATATGCGCTTTATTATGTGTTTAGAATGCATGTTTAAGGGTGTATGATGATGAGACCTTAACAAAGATAATAAATTGGTTGCCAATTTGCACGCGAAAAACCCTCGCTCAATATTAAGCGTATTTCCTTCCATTGAGTGATTCTCACTCAAGATCCGAGACGGCATTGGTTTTTTGGCCAAAGTCAAGGCCTTTGTCTGTCGAAGATGTGTTTGAACATGAAGGCTTTGTTCCATATCAGTGTCTTGTCCAAGTTGTGGTTTGTTGGCCAAAGTCAAGACCACTTCTTGTCCATCGACATTGATTACGAAGCTTTCCATGGTCAATGGGTCGCGCTTGACTGGGATCACTAAGTTTGTTGTGCCAAAGCCAAGGCTTAGTTGATTCAGAGGAAAAAGGTTAGGTAATACATTGGATGTATTGGCATATATAAGATATATGTTTCGGACTTGGATGTCCCCCTACCAGATCTAGGAATTGGATTGGATCCAATTGATCTTAGAGATCTACTTAGTTAATTATCATACAATTTGTTGGCCAAAGTCAAGATTGTGTGATATTTAACGGGATCCTAGCCCACTAGGAAACGCGGTTTCCCGAGTACTCGACAGAGGGTTAGAGGCTCGCCGAAAAATAGTGGGAGGCAAGAATTGAATTTGCAATACTCGTTCAATTACTCGCCACATGCGCTCATTTAAATTATTTCGTCGTTAGATTAAATGTTAGTTGGACTAATATTTAAATTGTTGTTTTAATTAACAGTTGGACTGTTTTATACTTGATTATATATAATTGGATTATATTAATCAATATATTTGAATTAATTAATTTCAGTTTACAGTTGATTTTATAATTAGATTATAGTAATCAATGTAATTGAGGTTAATTAATTTAGATTATATAGTTGGACTATTATAATCATTATAATAAATAGTACCACAAATCGTTGATTAAATAGTTGGACTATTAGAATCAAGATATAAATTGAAAGATTAGTGTTTAAAACATAATCCTGGGGAAAATGTATTTAAACGACTTTAATTTTCAAATTGGGAATAAATTTCAGGATGGTCCTGGAAAAATAATAAGTTATTTTATTTGATAAAATAATATATTAAGCCTAAGCCCGGAGTTAAGCAAATAAGTGGAACATGATATTTGGAATATTCATGTAATGATAACTTTAGTGCTTAATCCACTATACTTGTCATATAGACTCCTTAATTTCTTTATCAGAACTAAGGATTAAATTCTTAAAGTATGATATTGAAATTGAAGGATATTCAAAGATTAGATCTTATAAGTACTTTTAAAATTGCAATAAATAAATTCTTGGAGAATTAATGACTATTCTGAAGGAGACAAAGTCAAAGTTTGCAATTAGGCAAGTTTTGCAAGGCACACCTTACTTCAATATTCTAGAAACCCGAGGCTTGGCCAAAGGCTACCGGAATATTGAAAATGGCAAAGGCAAAATCATTATTATCTTCTAGGAAGATAAAAGGACATATCCCAAGAAGGAATAGAAGACGAGCAAGGCTCCGACTTAAAAAATGATTGTCATAATTATGTTCACAGCTAGTATTAAAATTAGATTTTAGATACTTAGTGTGGTACATAAAATATATATATTGATGTTCAGAATCTATTTTGAACAGGATACTGACTTCAATTGAGATTTATCTGCGAATTGGAAACGGGACGAAAGTCGCTGTTTTAACCGTAGATACCTAAGTTTAGGAACTACCCTCGGGTGTGTACCTAAAATTGGAAACTGTTATAATGTAACTAGTTTGACTAGAAATATTATCTCTATATTGCGTATAACCCGTTGTGGGTGTACCTTTATATTCTAGAACACTAAAGTGTTTCATTATATAAAGATGATATTGAGATAAACACATTAGATGTGAATAACAGAATTTATATTTTGAATATAAATAATATCTCAAATATATAACATGACAAATAAATAGCTCAAATTGATTTGATCAGTTAAGAAACTAAAATGTGGCATAGTTGTCAAGGACACTGTCAAACAAGACTCGTATATCCGCACTTTTGAAGAGCGGGTACCAGGACTAATTTGATTCTATTCAAATAAAGTCTACGAATCTAGTTTATTGGGCAAAATGCCTCAAATACTATTTACTTGGTAAAAGTGTAACTACCACCGACCTGCTAGTCCTACTTCATGGTGAAGCAAGTGGGCCCATGTCTAGCTAGGCTAGATATAGATATGAATATTTTGTGACCTTTACGGATGTGGCATCACGTATGGTTATATGTTTCTTTTGAAACACAAATCGGAAACTTTCAAGTTTCGACACGAAATAGACAAACAGATCGGCTAAAGTATGAAACCGTCACGGCAAGACTGTAATGGAAAATACTTAAGCAATAAGTTTCAAGTATACTTGAAAGAGTATAGTATTCTTTCAAATGAGGACTCCTCCCGGAACACGTCAGTTTGACGTGTGTCCGAATAGGATTAACCGAATTTTATTAGACATAATAAGGTTAATCACGAGTCGCTCTGAGCTACCATTTCCTTCAACGGATACGCTAAACAGTGCAAGAACTTATTTAGAATAAGGTTCCATAAAATATCTGTTTGACAGATAACATATTAGATATGAACGGAAAGAGAAACCGGGTTTCACAATCCTGTTAGATTTGGGATGCTAAGCATATGTTTGGATGATACCAAACAAGAACCCAAATTGGATAAGTGCCAAATGTAGGTTATCCTAGGGATACCATAAGTATTATACTTATACATCTCACCTGAGAACAATTAGATTGTTTCTCACCATGCGGTTTTCCTGAGAGGAGTACCGATATGCAGTGGTAAGTGGGAGGATAGTAAAACTCGATGAAAATCGGAGTAATACTGTTCAAGGCACTGAATCCTAATGGAACACAAATAGTTCATCAAGGATGAAACTATTACTATTAATCTTCGAATACACAAGAACCTCGTAAGTCGGAGACAGTCAGAAAACAACCTAGGGTATGGGTTTCTGATCTAACCTCATAAAGATGTCTATCTTGATGAGGAATACCAATTGACTACGTATAAGGATGTGATACAAGGTATCGACTCCCTATTATGGCAAAGTGTCAGATAATCCGAAATGGATTCCATGTATATCAACCAGTTTGGATACTAGTTGATGTGCCACAAGGTATTGTGCCTATTGGTACTTCATGAGTCTTCAAGGAAGACGTACATGGATGGCAACATACCAACGTACAAAGCTAGGCTTGTAGCGGAAAGGTATCGTTATCAATATTGTGTTGATTACGATTCAACCTTTTACCTGTTGCCATGGTAAATCCATTTGGATAATGCTTGTTATTCGATCCATGTTTGGATTGAAGCAAACATTAGGTTCCTGGAACTATCGTTTTGATATAATCATAATGATTTATGATTTAATTCAAAAACGAAAAGATTCTTGTGAATATAAGAGGGTTAGTGGGAGCGCACTGCCAGTGGCTGTCCTATAAATAATGATAATAATATAAGTCATTTCATGGAAATGATATTCCCATAAAATAGCTATCGGTGAAAGCTTGGCTTTCGAAATACTCTCCGAAAAACCGTACATTGAAAAATGTACGAGACCTGGTGTCTCATACGCTTTGGGCATATGGATTCACAAACAGGCCAATCCGAGTGATGGTCACTGGATTGATGTTAAGAACATTCATTAGTATCTTAGAGAACTAAGGATGCTGTCTTAGTCTATGGAGAATGAGAACTTGAAGTACTAGGTTCACTGTAGCAAGTTTCCTATAACCGATAAAGGCAACTAAAAGTCGCAACGGTACTATACAATTTGAATAACGGTACAGTGAGCTGGAAATCTTCCAAGCAAGACACTGTTACCGAATAAACAACAAATGCGGGTTAATTGCAGCAGCTGAAGCAGCAATAGAAGCCATCTGGGTCAATAACAAATCTAATTAGATTAGATATAGTTATGTTAGCGGCTGAGCTAGGCGTCAACACATGGTCTCATCAACGATCCAGATACATACTTCGATATTCATCTGATTCGTTCGGATCATACATCGTGGCGATGTGATGATCGAATAAATCGCATCAAGATGATTATCATGGAAATCCGCTGACGAAAGCATTTCTCAGCAATTTGAGCCAATCGTACATAGTTCGGGTGTCAAAGACTCGAGTGACTGGCTATAGGCCAAGTGGGAGATTATTGGACAATTATGACCCATAGCGTCACTATTTGTACAGATCACGGTGTTGTTGTACAAATTAACTATGTGATAAAAGAGATTGCACTCTTATCATTTGTGATTAGATCACCTAGATGTATAAATGATGAGAGGTCCCTATGATTTGTTCCTGGACAGAGAATGATATGAGACAGTATCAGTCCACGAAGGATAAATCATTAAATATCCCTAGTCAAAGTATTATCGAGATTGGACATCGATAAATACGTAAAAGACTAGTATTACACTTGTGCGCGTTTGTGATGGCACAACATCATAGTTCTCATATATTTTGGTATAGGATACTCATGCAAGTGTAATGAGAGGTTGTGTTTTACCGATGGTACGGGAAACAGCTTCGCTCTGGATAGACCCCCTGCGGAATCCCATTGGTAGTATGACTATGTGTCTATGGGAGTCTGCAATCAGGGTAGGTGTATTTGGTCTTAACCTGAGACTTGCACCGCTAATACATACGACAATCAATATACTTTAGTTGAGCTCGTCCAGGGCTTTAACCGGTTCTGTGTACGCCGATGCTGGGTATATTGAGAATCGTAGTGTGTTGGGTGTGATGTCAAGACGGAAGTGTCACTCCAGTCATATGGAGATGATGGTCACGTAGGATACGGAACTCGTTCTCTTAAATGCTCGAGCTATTGGGATATTATGACTAGGTCATGTATATCCGATTATAGAGACTAGTTACCAGACATCCGATATGTGTTTCGTACGAGGCACACACAATTCCAGCCCCAGGCCTAGCACGTGAACATCCGATACTGGACAGAAATACGCAATACTTCGGTATACTACGCTTGATATAGATCGCTTATTCCTGTAAGCATGTTTCCGGAGAATTGGGTAGGCATGGCGCTTTGCTAGAAGCCAACCTTGTCTTGTAAATCGGTATAAACGTAGTACGAGGTACTTACGTGTTCGGATAGACCGACGACCGTATTTACTGCCAACATATCCGGAGATCTCATGGGTCGCTTCCCGAAGATTCACCGATGACGTATAACTCGCACTTTATTAATCTGGGATTAATTAGAAGAGAGAGAGAAAATTAATCTGGGATTAATTGCGGAGATATTTTATCCGGGATAAAATATTAATTAAAGAGAGAGAACGATTAATTTGGAATTAATCGATAAAATAATATATTCGATATATTATACGAAATTGGATTTCGACGTGGAATTAAAATTAGATTTTAATTCGGGCGAACGAATTAATTTAGAATTAATTCGTTAGCGACGTGAATAGTGATTTCGCTAGGCGTAATCATTTAATTACGACGCGACGGAAAATTCGTTAATTTGGAATTAGCGAACCCGAGCCCGGGATTGTTTGCGAGCGCATTCGCATTTCGAATTCGAGTGCAGCACGCAAGTCAAATCAAGCGTCAAATCGCTAGTCGCATCAATTGTCAAATCACTTGTCACTTTGAGTGATGTGACATGACATGTTGTCACTTTATTAAAGTGACTTGATGTGAATAGTAAATGGTTGTTGGAAAAGCATTAATAGGCTTTTTGCTTTTTGACTTTTAATTTATTGTAAATGGTTTTGTTGTTTGTTTTTTGGAAAATCAAATAAATATAAAAACCATTTTCTTTTTCTCTCTCCACTAACCTAGAATACGGTTTCTAAGAGAAACATTTTTCCCTCCCTTTTCTCTTCTCTTCCTCTCACGGCT
The DNA here is from genome assembly GCA_019454045.1 of Zanthoxylum bungeanum. Lineage (NCBI taxonomy): Eukaryota > Viridiplantae > Streptophyta > Magnoliopsida > Sapindales > Rutaceae > Zanthoxylum > Zanthoxylum bungeanum. Next base: position 2,021 of record SKCR01034809.1, on the reverse strand, counting down.
TGGAGCCGAATTCTTGCTTCCTTTTCTGCAGTTTTGCCGAGAACAAGCATGAAGAAAGAGTGCTAGCACACATATGGGTTATATTATGGTGATAGGGAAACGAATTTGTGAGCTTGGATTTGTTTTTTGGAGCTTGAAGCTTGGAGCTTCAATGGTGGTCTTCCATGGCCGAATTTTGGAGACACAAAAACGCCCAAAACCGAGCAGTCCAGTCCATGGAGAAGCCATTGCCGAGCTTATGGAGAGAGCTTGAAGACTTGTGTTCTTTGATGCATCAAATCCAATCATTGTGAGTATATGATTCCGCCATTATCCTTTGATGTATTCATGCGTTTTTATGCTTGATTTTGATGATTCTTGGGACCTTATAAGAACCCAACATGATGGTCGGCTCAGATTTTGGGAAATCTTCACCGAGGGGGAGATTTGTTGAGGTTGAAGACATCAAGCTCACTGCTTGCTGTCATTACCACCGAAAGTAGAAGAAGCCAGAAGCCAGCAGGATGAAGCTGGCAGTAAAGTTGGCAGCAGCTGTGCCAAACCGCGTGGCACTGTTCACGCGGTTTGGGCACTATAAATTTGAGCCCTCAGAACCATTGTAACCATCCCAAAGTGTGTGTAAGCTCCAAGTAGAGAGCTTGAGAGTAAGTTTCTAGTTGTAAACTTGAATTTTATTCTTGTAGTAATAAAATTACAATTCGGTTTTTCCTCAAATACACTCTAAATTGATCGGTGAATCACAACAGACAAGCCCCAACAGCCTGTACAAGCAAGATATCTCTTCGTTTGAGAGCTAACACATAAATGACCAGACTGATGCCACCGAATTTATTCTACTTTATGGCCTTCCGATAAGGGTCAGGGCAAAGCTTGAGAGGTGTATCTGATGACTTTTTAATTTCTTTTGTACTGTTACATTGAGGCTTAGGAGTTACAAAGTCAAAAGCTCATAATTTATCATTTTTGTTATATAGGTGAAATATCGAGATGATGAGAAAGTAAAGTTAAGCCTCATGCTGAATAAAAACTTAATTATCCTAACAAAATTTGCTAAATAACTGATGTTCAAAATTTAATAACAATCGATAGTCCTCATACGCCTTAAATTCTCCACCAAATATGAAAGCACAGCTCTAAACCAATTTATTGCATCAAGCCATCGTCAAATAAACCAGTAGAGTTTCCATTTGTAGATTCATGGTCATGGAAACTAAAAATCAATTCACTCTATTAAATATGATATCTTTTGCATATGTTACACATCATTGGAAACCATTTCCTGGCAGCCAGCTGGCGACTTTTGAGCTAGTAAAATCCATTGGATCTGCAATAAACTAAACTAGAAATCAAAATAAGATGGTGCTGCCATGATCATTTGACTACATTTTTTTTTGAGAAAATACCAGGGAAACCCCATGTCATTCATATGGATGCGTGGCTAAATCAGTGATGTCCCAAACTCTTATCCGGCTAGACTTGACGATTTAAACCAAGCCGGACATAGGTGATGTCCGTCCAGAACTCTAGCGTTAGGTGATTACGCCAAAAAATAACTTGCGGTTATCGCAGTATAGTTGGGGTGTCGATTCCTAAAAGAGATGGTTACATGAACTAATTTACCCAAACAATAACGTTAACAATAACTTTAAATAAATAAAACGATAGAATTTTGTAATTAAAGTAAAGATAAATAAAAAAAATGAAAAGATAATAAGAGAATCAACAGAGATAAACAACAAAGCGTCGGGAATCCCTCTTGCATCAAACTCATATATTTAGTTATTAATTCCCGTTATTACTCAGTTAAGGGTTTCATATCCCAAACCAACAACCGGAAAATATTTAATTCTACGCATATTAAATTCTAAGGTAATTAATGATTATTGTATCTATGCTAACAGCACACACAAAGTCATCGTTACGAGCTATCTAACGTCGACAATATACCCTCAGGAAATACTGCAGCAGAAGACCAACACACAAAACAACTTTACCAGTCACAACTAAGTTCGCAAATCACA